>UESW01004674.1:653970-689401 GCA_900491605.1 Calamus simplicifolius | reverse complement strand
TAATAGTATATACCAGGATTTTTTTTTTTTTTTCATTTTATTATGGAAAAAATATATTTCGTAATAAACTAACCTATTATGATGAAATTCAATTTTCGTAATAGGTATATACCAGGATTTTTTTTCTTTTCTTTCCATTTTATTATGGCAAAAATATATTTCACCGCAATAAACTAACCTATTGCGACGAAATTCAGTTTCATCCTAATAGATATATACCAGGAGTTTTTTTCCTTTTCTTTCCATTTTATTACGGTAACATATCTTTCGCAGTAATAAACTAACCTATTACGACGAAATTCAAGTTAAATAAACTAAGCTATTACGATGAAATTCAATTTTCATCGGGATTTTTTTTTCCTTTTTTTCTTTTATTATGGCAAAAATATATTTCATCGTAATAAACTAACCTATTATGACTGAATTCAATTTGCATCGTAATAGGTATATACCAGGATTTTTTTTTGCTTTTCTTTCATTTTATTATGGTGAAATATATTTCGCCATAATAAACTAACCTATTATGAAGAAATTCAATTTTCGTTGAAATAGGTATATACCAGGATTTTTTTTCCTTTTCTTTCCATTTTATTACGGCAAATATATTCACCGTAATTAACTAACATATTACAATGAAATTTAATTTTCATCGTAATAGGTACATACCAGGATTTTTTTTTCCTTTCTTTCCATTTATTACAGCGAACATATATTTCGCCGTAATGAACAAACCTATTACGACGAAATTCAAGTTAAATAATAAACTATTACGATGAAATTCAATTTGCATCGTAATAGGTATATACCAGGTTTTTTTTTTTGCTTTTCTTTCCGTTTTATTATGGCAAAATACATTTCATCGTAATTAACTAACCTATTATGGTGAAATTCAATTTTTGTCATAATAGGTATATACCAGGATTTTTTACCTTTCTTTTCATTTTATTATGGCAAAAATATATTTCACTGTAATAAACTAACCTATTGCGATGAAATTCAATTTTCGTTATAATAGGTATATACCATGATTTTTTTCCCTTTCTTTTCATTTTATTATGGTGAAAATATATTTCACCATAATAAATCAACCTATTACTATGAAATTCAATTTTCATCGTAATAGGTATATACCATGATTTTTTTCCTTTTCTTTTATTTTATTACGGTGAAAATATATTGCACCATAATAAACTATCTAGAAATTCAATTTGCTTAACCTATCACGACGAAATTCTTGTTTCGTAGGATTTTTTTTGTTTTCTTTCCATTTTATTATGGCAAAATATATTTTATCGTAATAAACTAATCTATTATGAAGAAATTCAATTTTCGTCATAATAGGTATATACTAGGATTTTTTTTCCTTTTCTTACCATTTTTCTTATGGTAAAAAAATATTTCGCCGTAATAAACTAACCTATCACGACGAAATTCATGTTTCATAGGATTTTTTTCGTTTTCTTTCCATTTTATTATGGCAAAAATATATTTTGTCGTAATAAACTAACCTATTATGAAGAAATTCAATTTTCGTCATAATAGGTATATACTAGGATTTTTTTCCCTTTTCTTTCCATTTTATTATGGCAAAAATATATTTCACCATAATAAACTAACCTATTACAACGAAATTAAAGTTAAATAAACTAACCTATTACGACAAAATTCAATTTGTGTCGTAATAGGTATATACTAGGATTTTTTTTGCTTTTCTTTTTGTTTTATTACGGCGAAAATATTTTGCCATAATAAACTAACCTATTACGATAAAATTCAATTTTCGTTATAATAGGTATATACCAGGATTTTTTCCCTTTTTTTCCATTTTATTATGGTGAAAATATATTTTACCGTAATAAACTAAACTATTACGACAAAATTCAATTTTTATCCTAATAGGTATATACCAGGAATTTTTTTCCTTTTCTTTCTATTTTATTATGGAAAAAATATATTTGCCTCAATAAACTAACCTATTATGATAAAATTAAATTTTCATCGTAATAGGTATATACCATGATTTTTTTTCCTTTTTCTTTCCATTTTATTACGGCAAAAATATATTTCACTGCAATAAACTAACCTATTATGATGAAATTTAATTTTTCTCATAATAGGTATATACCATGATTTTTTTTTCCTTTTCTTTCCATTTTATTACGGCAAATATATCTTTCGCAGTAATAAACTAACCTATTACAAAAATTCAAGTTAAATAAACTAAGCTATTACGATGAAATTCAATTTTTGTCAGGATTTTTTTCCTTTTTTTTTGTTTTATTAAGGAGAAAATATATTTCTTCGTAATAAACTAACCTATTACGATGAAATTCAATTTGCATCGTAATAGGTATATACCTTGATTTTTTTGCTTTTTTTTCCATTTTTTTACGGTGAAAAACTATTTCGCCACAATAAACTAACCTATTATGATAAAATTTAATTTTCCTCATAATAGGTATATACCAAGATTTTTTTTCCTTTTCTTTCCGTTCTATTACGGTGAACATATATTTCGCAGTAATAAACTAACCTATTACGATGAAATTCTAGTTAAATAAACTAAACTATTACGATGAAATTCAATTTTCATCGAAATAGGTATATACCAAGATTTTTTTTCTTTTCTTTCCGTTTTATTACGAAAATATATTTCACTGTAATAAACTAACCTATTACAATGAAATTCAATTTTCATCGTAATAGGTATATACCAGGATTTTTTTTCCTTTTCTTTCTATTTTATTACGGTGAACATATATTTAGCCATAATGAACTAACCTATGACGATGAAATTCAAGTTAAATAAACTAGCCTATTACGACGAAATTCAATTTTCATCGTAATAGTTATATACTAGGATTTTTTTTTCTTCTTTTTTCCATTTTATTACGGTAAAAATATATTTCTTCGTAAAAAACTAACCTATTACGATGAAATTCAATTTGCATCGTAATAGGTATATTCCAGGATTTTTTTTTGCTTTTCTTTCCATTTTATTACGGCGAAAATATATTTTGCCATAATTAACTAACCTATTATGATAAAATTCAATTTTTGTCGTAATAGGTATATACTAGGATTTTTTCTTTTCTTTTATTTTATTATGGCAAAAATATATTTCACCGTAATAAACTAACCTATTACGATGAAATTCGATTTTTATCGTCATAGGCATATACCATAATTTTTTTTTTCTTTCCCTTCCGATTTATTATGGCAAAAATATATTTTGCCATAATAAACTAACCTATTACGACGAAATTCAATTTTCATCGTAATAGGTATATACCATAATTTTTTTTCCTTTTCTTTCCATTTTATTTCGAAGAAAATATATTTCATCGTAATAAACTAACCTAGAAATTCAATTTGCATATTAATAGGTATATACCAGGATTTTTTTTCCTTTTCTTTCCATTTTATTATGTCAAAAATATATTTTGCCATAATAAACTAACCTATTATAATGAAATTCATGTTTTGTAGGATTTTTTTCCTCTTCTTTCCATTTTATTATGGTGAAAATATATTTTACCATAATAAACTAACCTATTATGAAGGAATTCAATTTTCGTCGTAATAGGTAAATACCAGGATTTTTTTTTCCTTTTCTTTCCATTTTATTATGGCAAAAATATATTTCATCGTAATAAACTAACCTATTACTATGAAATTCAAGTTAAATAAACTAACCTGTTACGACAAAATTCAATTTGCATCGTAATAGGTATATACCAATATTTTTTTTTTTTTTTCTTTCCATTTTATTACAGTAAAATATATTTTACCATAATAAATTAACCTATTATGATGAAATTCAATTTTCATCGTAATAGGTATATACCAGGATTTATTTTTCTTTTTTCCATTTTATTATGGTGAAAATATATTTCATCGTAATAAACTAAACTATTACGACGAAATTCAATTTTGTCCTAATAGGTATACAAGGATTTTTTTTTCCTTTTCTTTCCATTTTATTATGGAAAAAATATATTTTGCCTCAATAAACTATATTTCGACGTAATAAACTAACCTATTACGATGAAATTCAATTTTCATCGTAATAGGTATATACCATGATTTTTTTTCCTTTTCTTTCCATTTTATTACGGTGAACATATATTTCGTCGTAGTAAACTAACCTATTACGATAAAATTCAAGTTAAATAAACTAACCTATTATGACAAAATTAAATTTTCATCGTAATAGGTATATACCAGGATTTTTTTTTCTTACAGCAAAAATTTATTTCATCGTAATAAACTAATCTATTACGATGAAATTCAGTTTCGTCGTACACTACAAGAAAAATGACTTATTATGAGGAATTAATTCATCAATAAGTACAAAAGTCATCGTAATAAGTTAGTACGATGATAAAAAATTTATCTTAATAAAATACAAAATCCTCGTAATAATTTGTTGTCGTAATTACTTATTAGGACGACCTATTTTCGCCGTAATAGGTTGATATTACGATGAAAATAAGTCACCGTAATAAGTTTTTCTTTAATTTTTAAAAATAATAATTACATATTACAGCGACTTATTTTTTCCATAATATCAACCTATTATGACAAAAATAGGTCGTCGTAATAAGTAATTATTATTTTTAAAAAGTAAAGAAAAACTTATTACGATGACTTAACTTATTTTCGCCGTAATAGGTTAATATTACGACAAAAATAAGTCACTGTAATAAGTAATTATTATTTATAAAAATTAAAGAAAAACATATTACGATGACTTATTTTTGTCGTAATAAGTTTTTATTTAAATTTAAAATTAAAATTTATTTTAATATTTTTTATTTTGCACCTGTTACAATAATATAATATAATATTAAAGCAACGATATTAGAAATAATTTTCTAATATAAAAGTTTCACAAAAAAATTAATAAAATTTTCATTAATTTTAATAAAATCACCATATACAATGTTTTGGAAAATACATAATTAAAAAAATACATGTACTATGGAGGTGAGGTCTACTGGGATCCACTAGGACAATATCCAGGCACCAGCTGTCGCATAAAGTAGTGAGCTTAGCAGTCGTCGCCTTTAGATCCTGGATGGTTTTCTGTTGCTGAGTGAGCTCATTCTGTTGCTGAGTGAGCTCATTCTGTTGCTGAATGAGCTTATCCTCTTGCTGAGCAAGCTTATCTCTTGCTGAGCGATGAGCTCTCGACACTCATGTAGTTCAACCTTTAATTGTGAGTTTTCAGAAGATGAAGAACTACCTCTAATTCTCAATGTACCCTTCGATAGTGGACCCCATCCCTTTTATAACCAGATCTAGAGCCTAAAACCTCCTCAAAAATGGCATCCTCATTGATTGGTTCTGCTGTAGAGTCCTGTGAGGAAAGTCGCTCTACTAACTATGCCTGCAATGAAAAGAAAACAAATTCAATATGTTTAGTATAAAACATTACATTCAATAATATTGTATTTTTAATTGATAAAACTTACATGGTTTCTTCAGCTTTTTCATTTATCCATTGATTTTTTTTTTGTTAAAATGAAGAGTACTCCAAAGATGAAGTCTTGATGGCTCCTCTCCCGTAACAGAATCTCTCTGAAAAAAAATAATTTAAGACAATAATTTAAGATAATAATCTAATACAATTATCAATGTATCAATGTAACAATCTAATACAATGTATCAATGTAATAATCTAATACAATTTATCAATTTGTCAATGTAATAATCTAATACAATGTATAAATGTAATAATCTAATACAATTATCAATGTATCAATGTAATAATCTAATAGAATTATCAATGTATCAATGTAATAATCTAATACAATTATTAATGCATCAATGTATCAATGTAATAATCTAATACAATGTATCAATGTAGCAATGTAATAATCTAATATAATTATCAATGTATCAATATAATAATCTAATACAATGTATCAATGTATCAATGTAATAATCTAATATAATTATCAATGTATCAATGTAATAATGTATCATATAATAATCTAATACAATGTATCAATGTCACAATCTAATACAATGTAATAATCTAATACACAATTATCAATGTATCAATGTATCAATATAGTTAGCTTACTGACCTTATTGATCTACAAAAAGGTCAAGTCAACTAATTAGATGTTTGTTACTTACAACACCATATCTAATCTTTTTAATTCATACAATTAAGAGTATGAATTAATTGAAAATAATCTTAGCGTTTGGTTAACTCTCCTCGCTCTTCTTTTCTGAAGATTTTAGTTGGAAGCTTGGAGACAAAAGGGGAGAGGGACACGAGGTGGGGCCAAGTACAATGAGCAGCCTTTCTCGGCTCTTTTCGTTTGAAGTTCTCCCTTCTTTCTCTCACATATATTTCCAGAATGAAAGAAATAATTTCAACAATGTTGTCAGCAATGCACCTTGCTGCTGCTAGCAGGCCATTGGCTGAACCAGTGTTTGATTGTTTCAGTGAGACCACTGATCGGTCACCGGGACATGAAAAGGCAAATGGTTTGCTAAAAATAAATAATACAAGCAAGTGTCATGTGGACTTTAGAACGAGAGTTAGTAGGAATGAAAATGACTCCTAAGAAATTTGGGAGAGCAATTGGGTATAATGCCAATCCTTTCATCGAGCATTCAGATCATTTTTCACTGCTTTGTTTTGCTTATACAATTCATTCTTCCATATATGGTTGCACTAGATTCATAACACTACAACAATATCAGACCACACAATACATAAATATAAAAGCATTAGGTTCATAGTATTCCTTACCATATCATAAGAGTGAGCCGGTATAGACTTCGATCCAGTGAGAGCAGCATATGGCTGCAATTCCCGATTAGATTTATTTGTTTCTGATTTTTTCTACATCAAAGAATTAATGAAAATGGTTACATGAGTTTATAAAAAATATAAACTATTAAAATATTTGTATGGATGTATTTACCTTATACTCATCTGAATAAAAGTAATCACATAGAAAGTCCCAGTCACTCTGCGAGACACGAGATGGCTTATTTTGTTTTGCTAAGCTCACACTTGTGTCCCCACCGTGACTAATGAAGTGGATATGAAGCCGATATCTAAATTCTCGATAAACTTTATTCATTTGAAACTCAATACCTTTTTTAATATGATCTAAATTCATATCAAGATCGAACTTCTCCTGCAAATATATATATAAATTATAAAAGTTATAAGGTATATTAAGTACATTAAACGTAATCTAAAGTAATCTAATACAATTATACTGACCTGAAGTCGATCGATCATAGATGCTTTCTGTGCATCAGTGATCTCACTCCACTTCCTGACCGCAAGTGGTGCCATGTCACGTACAACCACTCCTATCTCGGTCAGAAACTCAGAGCGAAACTCACCCTAATGGTCGTCCAACCTCAGGTGGCAGAAGAATAGGCAACTTCTGTCCACGACGCGTATCAATCAGATGTGCGGACTTGTATCCGCGAGCAGGACCTCGGCCCTTCTTCTTTGATGATGTAGCTGCAAAACATAATGAACTAAATTAGTGCAAAAAACATAAAGAAACATAGCCAAATAATATAAGTTTAAAGTAGAGTTATTACATGATGCGCCGACAGATGACCCCTCTGTCAGAGCTGGAATGTAAGGAGAATCATCTCGCCTCGATGTAGCAGGAGTATCTCTCGAAGACATCTGCAAACAAACATACAAACTAGAATTAACAAATAAGAAAGTATAAGAACATATAGTTATAATAAGTAAGAAAAAAACATGAATGCTACCAAATTAATCACTGTCATCACTAATTTGCTCATTGTCTTCATCATGAATGCTACCAAGTAATAAGATTTCATGATGCATAATTCTTCAGACACTTGACCAGTTCATGCATTGAACACTGCGCCAATGCATTATCCTTATCCTGATAATTTTCCTACAATTAAGTGACAGAACAAGTTAAAAGCATAGCTATTATGCTGCCCACTGCGCCAATGTTTAGCCACATCCTTGCAATCTTGCTATGCATGCACCTCATCATCATCAACTTGGAACACTTATCTTATTTGCATCCACTTCCTTTGGAAGTTGATTAATCCATACCACAACACGTCCTTATTACTTAGTCTGTTTACTATTGTCAAAGATAATATTACTTATTGTCGCAATAGCTTGAATTACAACTTACATAATGTCTCAACAGTGCTAATTTGTGCTCCATTGATCAACAATTAGTTTATAAACCAATCCATAAAAGCATCATGGGAATTTTACAGTGGGAATGTATGAAAATGAGTCACCTGAACAATCCTGTAAACGCCATGACAAAGTATATATTCAAGAAAAAGAAATCCAAACCACTACTACAAAAGTAGTCATCAAATAAGTGGCTGACATAATTTTGTGGGAATGGAAGACAAATGCCAGCAGTGGGTATCATGAAAACATGACAAATGGTTTTCATAGGAGGAAGACACCGGACTTTAAATGCAATCCTATTTTGAGCCTTTCCTAAGCCATGACAGAGATGCCACAGAAAATGTGTGAGAACCCCCTCCCAAAAGGTTGGATTAAGCCATCCCCCCACAAGGGCACAGTTTAGCTTTCCCCACATACACTGCCACACCTGTGTTGCCTAAGGGAAACGAAGCCACAAACGATTCAGATCCACAACATTCATGCTACAAAGAGTGCAATTGGAATCAGAAGTAAAGATGGTATAGCCATTGGTTTGTTGCAAGAAGCTCCCATATAAGCTTCCATGCAATGGCCTTGTTAATGTGATGCCACTTTGAGTTTTCAAAAGTGCAGCCCAGGGGATAAGCATGATAGTATCTCTCCAAATCCATCTGTCAACAAGGTTTATAAAACAATGGGGAATAATTGCAATCTTATGAACTACATCAGGCCCAGAAAGTACTGTAAAAGCTTGGTGCCATGCACATAATTAGAAGCAACAACAGTTAAGGTGATAGGAAGCTAGGATGGTTGGAACCATCAGAACCGGAGTAAATGAAAGTGGGCTGGGACTGGAATAATGCCTTGTGTATCGCGCGCTGAGTCCCTCACGCGCGCGGTGCAGAATTTCAACAAACTTCAAACTTCTGCAGAAGCTTCTAATGGAAGTATAAACTACACATAAAAGAACCAACAACATGTATCTACTATACTCTGGAAAACCATGGCAGAGCCACATAAGCAAATTCATCAGGACTGATAATGTAACTAATGATCAGAAGTTTGCACACTCATGCATGACCGGACAGGCAGATGGGAGTGACAGAACAGAAGCAGAACGATGGATGAGGAAAACAAAAGATTCGACTTGTGGGTGCTTATAAAATTCAGTGGATGACCTGTGAACTTCTAGTAAAATTAAAACATGACAAAATGGTGGATGCAACAGGGAAGAGTGAGTAACTAAATAAATGCAATAGGGAAGAAACAGTTGGGAAAAATTTGGCGCTTGTGTTGCAACGGAGAAAATTTTCGGTTGGGAAAAATTTAGCATTCCTTGAACAGCTTAAAGAAGACTAAAATCAACTGGAGAAAATTTTCAGTATCTCTCAATATTCCTAACCTAACTATATTGCCAAGCTCAACCAAGGTAGAAAATAAAGAAAAGATCAAAAGAGACATCAATAAACAGCTCCTGTTCTTCTTCCATCATCGCTTCTCTTTTCTCCCAAAAAATTGCAGACCCAAACCAAGATCTTAAAAAACAAATTCCAAAACCCAAATCCAAGGGGCTGAAAGGTAACCAAAGAACCAGAAAAGGCAAGCAAATTACCTGACCCTGAGCCTGCTGATCGTCTTCACCTAGAGCCTTTCCCTCTCTTCCTTCCACTGGGAGCGAACGAAGCTAAGACACCGGCGATGGACTCGGGTCGATGGGGTGAGGTGGATATGCTGGAAGAAGAAACTAGCGGTGGCTACTCATTCTCCTCCCTTCGTTCCAAAGGAAGGCAAAGCCAAGACACTATCACCGGTGATGGATTCGGGTCGACGAGGCGAGGAGGTGGATAGCTGGAGCCTGGGAGAAGGAACGAGCAGCGGAAATGAAGAGGATTGGAAGCTTGGGTTGAGCAAAGAATGGAATAAGGGGGCATCGGTTCGGAGCTTAACTCGGGTGTTTATTATTGTTTGCTAAATAAAAAAAACAAAATAATAATATATTGCACTAACCTATTAATATATTGCGCTAACCAATTACGACGAAAGTAGTTTTCATCGTAATAGGTCTCTTTATTATGTGAAATTAAAATGATTTGTTAAATTAAAAAAAAATAACAATATATTGCGTTAACCTATTATGATGAAAGTAGTTTTCATCGTAATAGGTCTCTATATGATGGCGAAATCAAATTTTACCGTAATAAAATGATTTGTTAAATTAAAAAAAATAAAATAACAACATATTGTGGTAACCTATTACGACGAAAGTAGTTTTCGTCGTAATAGGTCTCTCTATTATGGCAAAATCAAATTTTGCCATAATAAAACGATTTGTTAAATAAAAAAAAACAAAATAACAATATATTGCGGTAACCTATTACGACGAAAGTAGTTTTTGTCGTAATAGGTCTCTCTATTATGGCGAAATCAAATTTCACCGTAATAAAATGATTTGTTAAATTAAAAAAATAAAATAACAATATATTGCAGTAACCTATTACGATGAAAGTATTTCCTTCGTAATAGGTCTCTATATTTTGGCAAAATCAAATTTTGCCGTAATAAAATGATTTGTTAAATTTAAAAAAAAAAAATAATATATTGCGGTAACCTATTACGATGAAAGTAGTTTTTGTCATAATAGGTCTCTATGTTGACCCAATTATTGATTTTGATGATTAATAAAAAGATATGAGTATATTCATTTTATTACTAATGGATTTAACAAGTGTTTCAAGGCTTAAAAAGATTTGATCAATCAAAAGGATAAAGAAATACGTTTTTGAATCAATTGCCAGAAGTATGTTTCAAAATTCAGAGCCTAGAGTCGACACCTAGAAGGTCTGGAGCCGACCCCATGGCGGATCAGATGCTTTCCTGATTTTTGGCACGGTCAGGAGTCGTTGATACCTAGATTTCAGGAGCCGACACTTACAGTCTCTGGAGCCAACTCCAATACAAGAACAGAAAGCATGTTTTTGGACTACTCTAGAGCCCACACTTACAGTTTTTCGGACCCGACTCCCGAATGCGACGAGCCGATACTTACCTTTTTCAGAGCTGACTCCTCAACGAACTTTTACTTTCTATTTTTGGATACTCGACTTGGAGCCGACACCTGAAAAGTTGGAGCCGACTCCAACCTGTCAGGAATGGATTTTTAAAGTGTCAGAACGGCCTCTAACGGTAATATTTTCTCACCTAATCTCTAACGGCTACTTTTCTGGTGTGTAGGAGGAATCCAAGGACAAATAACGGCTAGTTTTTTACCTAATCTTGGATTAAAGAGAATCTATAAAAGGAGAGTCCATCGTTTGAAAAATGATGATAACGGAAAAATAGAGAGAAAACAACTTGAAAAATCCGAGAAGTCTTGAGCAAGAAATCAAAGAGGAAAGAGTCAAAGTTCAAATCCATCAACTCTAGAAAGCTCAAAGAGAAATCCAAGGCATTCAAGTTCAAAATCAAAGGATTTTCCAAAAGAAGAAAAAGAGAGCCAAAAGCCCTGTTTTTTCCCAACTTCTCATCTGCAATCTTTGTGAAGAATCCGAGCTAAGGACTAATTCATCATCTCAAAGGAGAAGAGGAAAAGAAGAAAAGAAGAAAAGCTCAAATCAACTATGCTTCAAACAAGCTTTTCTAACCTTGTTTATTTATATTGAATATTTGCTCATTTGAGGAGCTGTTTGTTATTGTAAACTCTATTCTCATTTATTTTTGCTAGTTCAATTAGAGGGATTGAATTAGTGGAGGTAGTATACCTCGGGTCAAGCTAGATTAGCTTGTGTTTGGGTTTTGTGCTGGTGAGCCCAGAAAACTAGCTGGGTTCGTTGTGATCCTATGGGAAACAACAAGTTTTGAGTTGTGAGCTTGTAAAACAACTCGGCTGTAATCTAGTAGATTATAGTGTGACCCAAGTGGTACTTGGGAGTGGACATAGGTGTTGGATACACCGAACCACTATAAAATCCTTGTGTTTGCCGTGTTTTGATTCTCTCTCTATCTCTTTGTTTGTGGTTAATATTTATCCTGCACTTAATCTTGTGTATTCCAAAGCCAATCATTTTAAAAGGTTAAATTTTTTAAGAACCCAATTCATCCCCCCCCCCCTCTTGGGTTATCATCTGGGCCAACAATTGGTATCAGAGCAAGTGCTCATTTGAATTTGGTCTAACGATCAAGGGCTAAAGATCCAAATGGAAGCTCAAGCTAGCTCATCTTATTTAGAAGGTCAATCCACTAATCAACCTCCTTTATTTAATGGAACTAATTATAGTTATTGGAAAGCTAGGATGAAGATTTTTATTCAAGCACTTGACTATGACTTATGGGGAATCATAGTTAATGGTCCACACACCCATAATTAGTGTAGACAACATGGTGATTCCTAAACCAGAAATGGGATGAACATGATAAGAAGTTGGCTCAGCTCAATGCTAAAGCCATGAATGTTTTGTATTGTTCATTGGATGCAAATGAATTTAATCGAATTTCTACATGTATTTCCGCAAAAGAAATTTGGGATAGATTAGAAGTTACCCATGAGGGTACTAATCAAGTAAAAGAATCAAAAATTAATATTTTGGTGCATAAATATGAACTATTTAGCATGGAACAAATTGAAACAATTACATGCATGTACACAAGATTCACTGATATTGTTAATGGCTTGAAAAGTCTTGGTAAGACTTATACTAATTCTGAACTTGTGCGTAAAATTCTTAGGTCACTTCCAAGATCATGGAAGCGAAGGTGACTGCAATTCAAGAAGCCAAGGATTTAAATGTTTTACCTTTGGAGGAGCTACTTGGATCCTTAATGACTCATGAGCTGACTATGAAACAACATCAAGAGGACGAAGTCAAGAAGAAGAAAACTATTGCCCTCAAAGCTGCAGAAAGTGAGGAAAGCTGCAGTGATGGTGATGATGATGAGAAACTACACTCTTGCAAAGAAATTCAAAAGGTTCATGCAAAGAAGGAGACCCTTCCAAAGAAAAATTTGGAATAAAAATGAAAGGAGAAAAAGAGAAAGAGAAGGATAAAGAAAAAGAAAAAGAGCCCTTAAAATGTTATGAGTGTAAGAAACTGGGGCATTTCAGATATGACTGTCCTCAATTGAAGAAAGTCTACAAGAAGAAGAAGAAGGCTTATGTTGCAACATGGAGTGATAGTGAAGAATCCTCTTCCGAGGAGGAACAAAAGGAAGTTGCCAACATTTGCTTTATGGCAAACGACGACATTGAGGTAAGTTCTGAAACACCTTATGATGATTTACTTTTGAAGAATTATATGATGCATTTAATGAGTTAGTAAGAGATTTTAAGGTTCTGAAAAAAAAAACAAATCATTGAAAAACGATAATCTAAATCTTGTCAACAAAAAAGATAATCTTACTCATGAAGTTAAAAAATTGAAATCAGAAAATGAAGCTTTGATTGAAGAAAAAGGATCAATTTCCAATGAAAATGATAGATTAAAGAAGGAAGTTGATAAATATAAAAATATAGTTGATAAATTTACATATAGTTCTAAAAACTTAATTTATTATTGAGCAATCAAAGAGCTATATTTGATAAGGCTGGATTAGGTTATAGGCCTAACATAAAACAAAAGTATGTCAAAAACTTCTTTAGAAAAGAACAAGATAAAAATGAAGTTTTATGTTATTATTGTAAAAAAAGGGACACAAAGCCTTTGAATGTAATTTTAAGAAAATTAACAAGAATTTAAGTAGTAAAGGAAGGAAAATATGGGTTCCAAAAGGAACAATCTTTATTGCTACTAACCATGAAGGACCCAAGAAGGCTTGGGTACCTAAATATAAGACTTGATCATTTTTGCAGGAGTGTCTTGCGGCCAAAAGATCAAAGCGAAAGTGGTATCTCGATAGCGGCTTCTCAAGACACATGATGGGTGACAAGGATCAATTCATCACCCTTGAAAGCAAAAAGGGAGGAGTTGTTACGTTTGGTGACAATGGCAAAGGCCAGATCATGGGATTTGGTAAAATTCAAATAACTCCCTCCACATTTATTGAAAATGTCTTATATGTTAATGGTTTAAAGAATAATCTAATTAGTATTAGCCAATTGTGTGATAAAGGTTTCAAAGTATCATTTGAAGCTTCTATTTGCACTGTTTCTAATCCCATTGATAATAGCATTGTATTTATTGGAAATAGAAATGGCAATGTGTACTTGATTGATTTAGACAATTTGTCCACTAGTAATCATTGCTTAGTTGTTAATAATGCTAATATGAATGAGATTGGATGGCTGTGGCATCGTAGATTAGGTCATGCAAGCACGCACCTAATTTCAAAATTAATCAGAATGGATTTAGTAAAAGGCCTTCCAACTAGATTTTGAAAATAACAAAATCTGTGATGCATGTCAATTTGGAAAACAAACTAGAAACTCTTTCAAAACTAAAAACATTGTTTCCACTTCTAGGCCACTTGAACTACTTCACATGGATCTCTTTGGACCTACTAGAACCACTAGTCTAGGAGGAAAGAAATATGGTCTTGTGATTGTAGATGATTATTCTAGATACACTTGGGTATTGTTTTTAGCTCATAAAGATGAGACCTTTCCAATATTTTTGAAATTCTTCAAGAAGGTCACAAATGAGAAAAACAACACCATAGTGTCTCTTAGAAGTGATCATGACACTGAATTCGAAAATCATTTATTCAAAACTTTTGTATTGAAAATGGCATCCATCATAATTTCTCTGCACCTAGGACACCACAACAAAATGGAGTTGTAGAAAGAAAAAATAGGACTTTAGAAGACATGGCCCGTACCATGCTATGTGAAAGCAACCTATCAAAGTACTTCTGGGCGGAAGCTATAAACACGGCATGTTACATTCTTAATAGAGCTTTAATTAGGCCAATCCTTAAGAAAACTCCTTATGAACTATGGAACAATAGAAAACCAAATATCAGTTATTTTCATGCATTTGGTTGTAAATGTTTCATTCATAATAATGGTAAAGATAATCTAGGAAAATTTGATGCAAAATCAGATGAAGGCATATTCTTAGGATATTCAACATCTAGCAAAGCCTACAGAGTGTTTAACAAGAGAAACTTAATTGTAGAAGAATCTATTCATGTAGTTTTTGATGAATCTTTAGCATCGAGTTCAGGAAAGATTGATGATGAGGAAGATACAAATATATTAGAAAGATATTGAAAAATTGAATATAGATGTATCTTCAGATCATGAACAAGGAGCTAAAGATGATGATTCTCCTAGTGTTGATGTTGTTGATGCAAATCATAATGATGTAGATCTTCCTAGAGATTGGAGATATGCCTATGGTCATCCAAAAGAATTAATTATAGGTGATCCATCTCAAGGAGTAAGAACTAGATCATCAATGAGAAACATCAATAATCATCTTGCATTTGTATCTCAAATTGAACCTAAAACCATTGAAGAGGCTGAAAAAGATAATAATTGGTTGTTAGCTATGCAAGATGAATTAAATCAATTTACTAGGAATAATGTCTGGTCCTTAGTTGATAGACCTAAAGATCATTCAGTCATAGGATCAAAATGGGTATTTAGAAATAAATTAGATGAAAATGGCATAGTAATTAGAAACAAAGCTAGATTAGTCGCAAAAGGATATAATCAAGAAGAAGGAATTGATTTTCGATGAAACTTTTGCACCTGTAGCTAGATTAGAAGCAATTAGATTACTACTCGCATTTGCATGTCATATGCATATCAACTTATTTCAAATGGATGTTAAAAGTGCATTTTTAAATGGATTTATAAATGGGAAGTTTTTGTTAAACAACCACCTGGTTTTGAAGATCATGAATTTCTAAATCATGTTTTTAAATTGCATAAAGCACTATATGGTTTAAAGCAAGCTCCTAGAGCTTGGTATGATAGATTAAGCAAATTTCTGATTGAAAATGATTTCACTAGAGGAAATGTAGATAAAACCTTATTTTTGAAAAGAAAAGACAAGGATTTATTAGTAGTACAAATATATGTTGATGATATTGTATTCGTTGCTACTAACAATCTCTTGTGTCAAGAATTTGCTAAGTTAATGCAGGGTGAATTCAAAATGAGCATGATGGGAGAACTCAACTTCTTCCTAGGACTTCAAATCAAGCAAGCAAAGAGAGGATTTTCATCAACCAAGCAAAATACACAAAGAACTTCTCAAGAAGTTTGGAATGAGTCAATCAAACCCCTTGGAACACCTATGAGTCCTTCATGCAAATTAGACAAAGATAAAGATGGTAAGAAAGTAGATCAAAAGTACTACAGAGGTATGATCGGATCTCTACTTTACTTAACTGCAAGTAGAACAGATATCATGTTTGTTGTTTGTCTATGTGCTAGATTTCAATCTGAACCTAAAGAATCTCACTTAATTGCTGTGAAAAGAATCTTAAGATACTAAATGGAACTAAAAATGTAGGATTATGGTATTCTAGAGACTCAACACTAAACTTGATTGCATATTCTGACTCTGACTATGCTGGATGTAAACTAGATAGAAAAAGTACAAGTGGTGCATGTCAATTCTTAGGAAGTAACTTAATCTCTTGGTTTAGCAAAAGTAAAATTCGGTTGCATTATCAACTGCTGAAGCAGAATATGTTGCAGCTGGAAGTTGCTGTGCTCAAATCTTTGGATTAAGCGACAACTTGAAGATTATGGCATAACACTTGATAAAACTCTATTAGATGTGATAATACAAGTGCAATAAATTTAACTAAAAATCCAATTCAACATTCAAGAACCAAACACATTGAAATTAGATATCACTTTATTAGAGAACATGTAGCTAATAATGAAATTTGTCTTGATTATGTTAATACTGAAGAACAATTAGCTGACATATTTACAAAACCTTTGAGTGAAGAGAGATTTTGTTATCTTAGAGGTGAATTAGGGATTTGTGACCCTTTGGAATGATTTTGAAACCCTTAAGGAATGACTATCTAGATCTTTATTAATTTCCTGAGATTCCTTTCATATTTTAAGGACAATTTATCTAGTCATCTATGCAATTTGATTCTTCATATTCCAAAGATTTTTCCAAAAATTTATTGACCTTATTTTGACAAGTTTCGGATGTTTGAAACTCATTTATTTTTTTCTCTAAACTGTCAGTGGAGTCGACACCTCAATTTGAGGAGTCAACACCTCTTGTGTGTCACTCTCGGTCCTTGACCTTGGAGCCGACACCCGTATAAGTGGAGCCGACTCCAGTTCGAGCGCTAACTGTGTTAGCGACTTGGAGTCGACACCCGACTTTGCGGGAGTCGACACCTGGTGGTCCCTAAATTGACTTTATTAGGGCAGAGTCGACAACTTCGTCATTTCTATCGTTTCCAATCCCTTTCCATACTCTCTCCAAACTCTCTCAAAACCTCCCTAAGCCAAATTCTCCTCAAATCAAACATTCCCAAGGATTTCTATGGCACCTAAGCGGAGAGGATCGGTTCTTGGAGCCCCGTAACCACCGGGAAGCATACGGCTCGGCGTCCCATCCGTGAGCCGTCTCCAAGTGACGATTCTTCCTCAACTCCTTCGGATAATCCTGGTCCCTCATCTCCACAGGTAGATACTTTAGTCGGGAGAGTTATTACTATGGGTAGAAAAGTAGATTTTGATTTCTTCGAGGCCGAGGGATTTTCTATTGGAAGACAAATTAAAGAGCTTGGCTGGGACAAGGTATGTTCGTTGGATGTTCCCACTTATCCGGCCCTAGTTAAGGAATTCTATTTCAATTTATCAAGGGGAGACGGTAGGATTATCAGTTCTGTTAGAGGAAAGAGAGTTTACCTTACCTTTCAGAGTTTAGGACATCTTCTGAGCATCCCTGTCACTGGATTAGTTGCTGACATTCATAGTGAGAGGTCTGATGCATTATCAAGGATGTTAGGAAGAGAAGTGTCTGAATTTGAAGAAGTTAGGGCTAATCAGTTGCCCTTGGAGCTTAGATTACTTCACAACATATGTAGTAGGATCTTATTCCCTAAGACTGGCTGATTTGAGTATGTCTCAGAGTGAGACATTGTTGCTATGGATAGTGTTCTGACTGGTCAGCCTATTAACCTTGCTGGGATGATGATTTTCTACATGGCTGAGGCTGGGGCAAAAGGAGATCTTCACTGCCCTATGGTATGATTTTGACTATGGTATTTAGAAGTCAAGGTATTGTAATTTCTGATAATGAGCCATCAAAGAACCTTAGACACACTGATTACTATAGCTTGGCTACTGTGCACCGATGGGCTTTGTGAAGGTTAATGGTCAATAGGAGAGGAAAGGTCATCTGGATGAGAGAGCCGCTGACATTAGGACTTCTGCACCATCTGAGGTTGGTCCATCAGCGAGGCTTCCTTCACCAGAGCCTAGCAGATCTTCACCACCTCCTGCTCCTGCTCCTACTCCAGTTCCTATACCGCCACCTATGTCATCTGTCGGATTTTAGATATTCAGTTAGAGCAACTCAAAGTTTATTTGCTGTTCAAAAAGAAGAAATGAAGACAGAGTTTGATAGCCAATTTATGAATTTGAAAGAAACCTTTACTCTTTGGATGATCGCATTAGAATGATTGAGTCTACCCTTGGTTCCTCTGCTGAATCCTTAAAGAATGATCTCAAGAACATATTTGAAGAGCTTAAGGATATTGGTGGAGACTCAGAGACTTACTCAAATGCAATGCTGAGCTTCAGGACAAGATTATGACTGCATGTGCATTTGTTGACAGAAGATTAAAGGAATTTGTTAGACTCAAAGTGAAGGGATGGCAAAAATTGTAGAAGAATTGCAAAGACTTCTTAGAACTCATTTTTGATTATCTTGTAATGAAGTGTCTTTGATAATTAGTCTAGTTTGATGTTGATTTATCTTGAAGCTTTAATGTAATGATGTATAGCTTGATGTTTTATATAGTAGAGTTTCATGTTGTAATATTTGACTTTTGATGTAATGAACTTATCTTATACTTAATGAATATCTTTTGATCCTTGAAAAATATCAATTTTGTCATTTTACTTAACCCTTCTTGATCTTTTTGTTGATTACAAAAAAGGGGGAGAGTTATGTAAGCATTTCCTAATCGTATATGCATTGAATGTAAAACAAAAAGAGGGGAGAAATATTTAGCTTTTTATATGCATTGGATCAAGTAAGCTCAATTAAGCTTAATTTATTGGTATCTAATTAACTGCACATAAGGAGAGGCAATTAAAATTGGTATCAAACATTAAAATTTTCTATTAAAAGGAAGAACAATTGTTAAATTGAACATCATAGGGGGAGCTACCTCATTCAGGGGGAGCTTACCTGTGAGGACAAACATTTAAGAAAATTGGAGTGAGAATCCTATTGTTTACTCATGCATATACTCAATGTTTTTATAATCATCAAAAAGGGGGAGATTGTTGACCCAATTATTGATTTTGATGATTAATAAAAAGATATGAGTATATTCATTTTATTACTAATAGATTTAACAAGTGTTTCAGGGCTTAAAAAGATTTGATCAATCAAAAAGGATAAAGAAATATATTTTTGAATCAATTGCCAGAAGTATGTTTTAAAATTCAGAGCCTGGAGTCGACACCTAGAAGGTCTGGAGCAACCCCATGGCGGATCAGATGCTTTCCTGATTTTTGGTACGGTCAGGAGTGACACTCAGAGTTTCGGAGCCGACACCTAGATTTCAGGAGCCAACACTTACAGTCTCTGGAGCCGACTCCAATACGAGAACAGAAAGCATGTTTTGGACTACTCTAGAGCCGACATTTACAGTTTTTCAGAACCGACTCCCGAATGCGACGAGCCGACACTTACCTTTTTCGGAGCCGACTCCTCAACAAACTTTTACTTCTATTTTTGGATACTCGACTTGGAGCCGACACATGAAAAGTTGGAGCCAACTCCAACCTGTCATGAACGGATTTTCAAAGTGTCAGAACGGCCTCCAATGGTAATATTTTCTCACCTAATCTCTAACGGCTACTTTTCTTGTGTGTAGGAGGAATCCAAGGATAAATAACGGCTAGTTTTTCACCTAATCTTGGATTAAAGAGAATCTATAAAAGGGGAGTCCATCCGTTTGAAAAATGACGATAACGGAAAAATAGAGAGAAAACAACTTGAAAAATCCGAGAAGTCTTGAGCAAGAAATCAAAGAGGAAAGAGTCAAAGTTCAAATCCATCAACTCCAGAAAGCTCAAAGAGAAATACAAGGCATTCAAGTTCGAAATCGAAGGATTTTCCAAAAGAAGAAAAAGAGAGCCAAAAGCCCTATTTTTTCCCAACTTCTCATCTGCAATCTTTGTGAAGAATCCGAGCTAAGGCCTAATTCATCATCTCAAAGGAGAAGAGGAAAAGAAGAAAAGAAGAAAAGCTCAAATCAACTCTGCTTCAAACAGGCTTTTCTAATCTTGTTTATTTATATTGAATATTTGCTCATTTGAGGAGCTGTTTGTTATTGTAAACTCTATTCTCATTTGTTTTTGCTAGTTCAATCAGGGGGATTAAATTAGTGGAGGTAGTATACCTCGGGTCAAGCTAGATTAGCTTGGGTTTGGGTTTTGTGCTGGTGAGCCCGGAAAACCAGCTGGGTTCGTTGTGATCCCATGGGAAACAACAAGTTTTGAGTTGTGAGCTTGTAAAACAACTCGGCTGTAATCTAGTAGATTATAGTGTGGACCCAAGTGGTACTTCGGAGTGGACGTAGGTGTTGGATACACCGAACCACTATAAAATCCTTGTTTTCCATGTTTTGATTCTCTCTCTCTATCTCTTTGTTTGTGGTTAATATTTATCCTGCACTTAATCTTGTGTATTCCAAAGCCAATCATTTTAAAAAGTTAAATTTTTTAAGAACCCAATTCACCCCCCTCCCCCTCTTGGGTTGCCATCTGAGCCAACACTCTATATTATGGCGAAATCAAATTTCACCATAATAAAATGATTTGTTAAATAAAAAAAAATAACAATATATTGCGGTAACCTATTACGACGAAAGTAGTTTTCATCGTAATAGGTCTCTATATTATGGCGAAATCAAATTTCGCCATAATAAAACGATTTGTTAAATACAAAAAATAAAATAACAATATATTGCGGTAACCTATTACGATGAAAGTAGTTTTCGTCGTAATAGGTCTCTCTATTATGGCGAAATCAAATTTTGCCGTAATAAAATGATTTATTAAATAAAAAAAATAAAATAACAATATATTGTGGTAACCTATTACGACGAAAGTAGTGTTCGTCATAATAGGTCTCTATATTATGGCGAAATAAAAAGTCACCATAATAAATAGTTGTTACGGTGAATTTAATTTGTATTTTGTCGTTATAAATGAATATAATGACAAAAATATTTCGCCGCAATAGGCTCACCACAAAAACCATACTTTCTCGTAGTGGTAATAGGTATATACCAGGATTTTTTTTTCTTTCTTTCCGTTTTATTATAGCAAAAATATATTTTGCCATAATAAACTAACCTATTTCGATGAAATTCAATTGCGTCGTAATAGGTAGATACCAAGATTTTTTTTTTGCTTTTCTTTCCATTTTATTACGGCAAAAATATATTTCATTGTAATAAACTAACCTATTACGACGAAATTCAATTTTCATCGTAATAGATATATACAAGGAATTTTTGTTTCCTTTTCTTTCCATTTTATTATGGCAAAAATATATTTCGCCTTAACAAACTAACCTATTACGATGAAATTCAATTTTCATCATAATAGGTATATAGCAGGATTTTTTTTCCTTTTTTTTTGTTTTACTATGGCAAAAATATATTTCACCGTAATAAACTAACCTATTATGACGAAATTCAATTTTCGTCATAATAGGTATATACTAGGATTTTTTTTCTTTTCTTTTTGTTTTATTATGGAAAAAATATATTTGGCCATAACAAACTAACCTATTACGACGAAATTCAACTTTCATCGTAATAGGTATAAACCAAGATTTTTTTTCCTTTTTTTTCCATTTTATTACGACGAACATATATTTTTCCGTAAAAAACTAACATATTACGATGAAATTCAAGTTAAATAAACTAACCTATTAAGACGAAATTCAATTTTCGTCGTAATAGGTATATGCCATGATTTTTTTTCCTTTTCTTTCCGTTTTATTATGGTCAACATATATTTAACCGTAATAAACTAACCTATTACGATGAAATTCAAGTTAAATAAACGAACCTATTACGACGAAATTCAATTTTCGTCATAATAGGTATATACCAAGATTTTTTTCCTTTTCTTTTCATTTTATTACAGCAAAAATATATTTTGCCGTAATAAACTAACTTATTAAGATGAAATTCAATTTGCATCGTAATAGGTATATACTAGGATTTTTTTTCCTTTTCTTTTCATTTTATTATGGTGACAATATATTTCGTCGTAATAAAGTAACTTATTACGATGAAATTCATGTTTCATCGTAATAGGTATAAACTAGGATTTTTTTTCTTTTCTTTCCATTTTATTATGGGAAAAATATATTTTGTCGTAATAAACTACCCTATTACGATGAAATTCAATTTTCATCATAATAGGTATATACCAGGATTTTTTTCTTTTTTTTATTTTATTATAGCGAAAATATATTTTGCCGTAATAAACTAACCTATTACGATGAAATTCAATTTGCATCGTAATAGGTATATACCAGGATTTTTTTTTGCTTTTCTTTCCATTTTATTATGGCAAAAATATATTTTGCCATTATTAACTAACTTATTATGATGAAATTCAATTTTCGTCGTAATAGGTATATAACAGGATTTTTTTCTTTTCTTTCCATTTTATTACGGCAAAATTATATTTCGCCATAATAAACTAACCTATTACGATGAAATTCAATTTTCGTCATAATAGGTATATTCCAGGAATTTTTTTTTCTTTTCTTTCCATTTTATTATGGCAAAAAAATATTTCACCATAATAAACTAATCTATTACGATGAAATTCAATTTTTATCGTAATAGGTATATACCATAATTTTTTTTCCTTTTCTTTTTGTTTTATTGAAGCGAAAATATATTTTGCCGTAATAAACTAACCTATTACAACGAAATTCAATTTGCGTCGTAATAGGTATATACCAAGATTTTTTTTCCTTTTCTTTCCATTTTATTACGGCGAAAATATATTTCATCGTAATATACTAACATATTTCGACAAAATTCATGTTTCATCGTAATAGGTATATACCAGGATTTTTTTTCCTTTTCTTTCCATTTTGTTACGGTGAAAATATATTTCGCCGTTATAAACTAACCTATTATGACAAAATTCAATTTTCGTCATAATAGGTATATACTAAGATTTTTTTTCCTTTTCTTTCCATTTTATTATGGCAAAAATATATTTCGCCGTAATAAAGCAACCTATTACGATGAAATTCATGTTTCGTCGTAATAGGTATAAACTCAGATTTTTTTTTATTTTATTTCCATTTTATTACGGTAAAAATATATTTTGCCGTAATAAACTACCCTATTACGATGAAATTCAATTTTCGCCGTAATAGGTATATACCAAGATTTTTTTTCTTTTTTTTCCATTTTATTATGGCAAAAATATATTTTGCCGTAATAAACTAACCTATTACGATTAAATTCAATTTTTGTCATAATAGGTACATACCAGGATTTTTTTCATTTTCTTTCCAATTATTATGGCAAAAATATTTTGCCATAATAAACTAACCTATTACAATGAAATTCAAATTTCGATGTAATAGGTATATACTAGGATTTTTTTCCTTTTCTTTCCATTTTATTATGGTGAAAATACATTTCACAGTAATAAACTAACCTATTACGACGAAATTCAAGTTTCGTCGTAATAGGTACATACCAGGATTTTTTTTCCTTTTCTTTCCATTTTATTACGGTAAAAATATATTTCGTCGTAATAAACTAACCTATTACGATGAAATTCAATTTGCATCGTAATAGGTATATACTAGGATTTTTTTTTGCTTTTCTTTCCATTTTATTACGAAAAAAATATATTTCGACGTAATAAACTAACCTATCACGACGAAATTCAATTTTCATCATAATAGGTATATACCAGGATTTTTTTTCCTTTTCTTTCCATTTTATTACGGAGAAAATATATTTCGCCGTAATAAACTAACCTATTACGACAAAATTTAATTTTCGTTGCAATAGGTATATACCATGATTTTTTTCCTTTTCTTTTCATTTTATGATGAACATATATTTCGCCGTTATAAACTAACCTATTATGATGAAATTCAAGCTAAATAAACTAACCTTTTAGGACGAAATGCAATTTTCGTCATAATAGGTATATACTAAGATTTTTTTTTTGCTTTTCTTTCCATTTTATTATGGCAAAAATATATTTTGCCATAATTAACTAACCTATTACGTTGAAATTCAATTTTCATCGTAATCGGTATATACCATGATTTTTTTTCTTTTTCTTTCTATTTTATGATGACAAAAATATATTTAACCATAGTAAACTAACCTATTACGATGAAATTCAATTTTCATTGTAATAGGTATATACCATGATTTTTTTCTTTTCTTTCCATTTTATTACGGCAAAAATATATTTCACCGTTATAAACTAACCTATTACGACGAAATTCAATTTTGTCGTAATAGGTAAATACCAGGATTTTTTTTCTTTGCTTTCCGTTTTATTGCAACAAAAATATATTTTGTCGTAATAAACTAACCTATTACGATGAAATTCAATTTGTGTCGTAATAGGAAGATACCCGGATTTTTTTTTCTTTTCTTTCTATTTTATTATGGTGAAAATATATTTCGTCATAATAAACTAACCTATTACGATGAAATTCATCTTTCGTTGTTATAGGTATATACCATTTTTTTTTTCCTTTTCTTTCCATTTTATTACGGTGAAAATATATTTCGCCGTAATAAACTAACTTATTACGACGAAATTCAAGTTAAATAAACCAACCTATTAAGATGAAATTTAATTTTTATCGTAATATGTATATACTATGATTTTTTTTCCTTTTCTTTCTGTTTTATAACGGCAAAAATATATTTGCCGTAATAAACTAACCTATTACTATAAAATTCAATTTTGTCATCATAGTTGTTTACCATGATTTTTTTTCCTTTTCTTTCCATTTTATTACGGTGAACATATATTTCACCGTAATAAACTAACCTATTTGGATGAAATTCAAGTTAAATAAACTAATCTATTACGATGAAATTAAATTTTCATCGTAATAGGTATATACTAGGATTTTTTTTTTCCTTTTCTTTCCGTTTTATTACAGCAAAAATATATTTCATCGTAATAAACTAACCTATTACGATGAAATTCAATTTTCATCGTAATAGGTATATACCAGGATTTTTTTTTCTTTTCTTTTCGTTTTATTACGGTGAACATATATTTACCGTAATAAACTAACCTATTATGATGAAATTCAAGTTAAATAACTAACCTATTACGACGAAATTCAATTTTGATCATAATAGGTATATAACATGATTTTTTTCCTTTTTTTCTATTTTATTATAGCAAAAATATATTTTGCCATAGTAAACTAACCTATTACGACAAAATTCAAGTTGTGTCGTAATAGGTATATACTAGGAATTTTTTTTCTTTTCTTTCCATTTTATTACGGCAAAAATATATTTTGCCATAATTAACTAACCTATTATGATGAAATTCAATTTTCGTCGTAATAATATATACCAGGATTTTTTTCCTTTTCTTTCCATTTTATTACGCAAAATTATATTTCACCATAATAAACTAACCTATTACGATGAAATTCAATTTTCATCGTAATAGGTATATTCCATGATTTTCTTTTCATTTTATTATGGCAAAAATATATTTCACCATAATAAACTAACCTATTACGATGAAATTCAATTTTGTCATAATAGGTATATACCATGATTTTTTTCTTTTCTTTCTGTTTTATTGAAGCAAAAATAAATTTTTTGTGATAAACTAAACTATTACAACGTAATTCAATTTGCATCGTAATAGGTATATACCAGGATTTTTTTCCTTTTCTTTCCATTTTATTATGGCAAAAATATATTTCATCATAATAAACTAACCTATTATGATGAAATTCATGTTTCATCGTAATAGGTATATACCAGGATTTTTTCCTTTTCTTTTCATTTTATTATGGTAAAAATATATTTCACCGTAATAAACTAACCTATTACGATGAAATTAATTTTCTTTGTAATAGGTATATACCAGGATTTTTTTTCCTTTTCTTTCGTTTATTACAATGAAAATATATTTCACCGTAATAAACTAACCTATTACGACAAAATTCAATTTTGTCGAAATAGGTATATACCAGGATTTTTTTCCTTTTCTTTCATTTTATTGCAGCAAAAATATATTTTACCATAATAAACTAACCTATTACGATGAAATTCAATTTCTATCGTAATAGGTATATACCATGATTTTTTTTGCTTTTCTTTCCATTTTATTACGGCAAAAATATATTTCCCGTAATTAACTAACCTATTACGATGAAATTCAATTTTCATCGTAATAGGTATATACAGATTTTTTTTCCTTTTCTTTTCATTTTATTATGGCAAAAATATATTTCGACGTAATAAACTAACCTATTATGATGAAATTCATGTTTTGTCAGGATTTTTTTTCCTCTTCTTTCATTTTATTACGGCAAAAATATATTTTACCGTAATAAACTAACCTATTTGAAGAAATTCAATTTTCATCATAATAGGTATATACCAAGATTTTTTTCCCTTTCTTTCCATTTTATTATGGTGAAAATATATTTTGCCCTAATAAACTAACCTATTAATGAAATTCAAGTTAAATAAACTAACCTGCTATGATGACATTCAATTTGCATCGTAATAGGTATATACCAAAATTTTTTTTTGCTTTTCTTTCCAGTTTATTACAGAAAAATATATTTTACCATAATAAATTAACCTATTACGATGAAATTTAATTTTTGTCGTAATAGGTATATACCAGGATTTTTTTCTCTTTTTTCCATTTTATTATGGTGAAAATATATTTCCCATAATAAACTATTACGATGAAATTCAATTTTTGTCCTAATACGTATATACCAGGATTTTTTTTCATTTTCTTTCCATTTTATTACGACAAAAATATATTTCACCTCAATAAACTAACTTATTACGATGAAATTCAATTTTCATTGTAATAGGTATATACTAGGATTTTTTTTCCTTTTCTTTCCGTTTTATTACGGCGAACATATATTTTGCCGTAGTAAACTAACCTATTACGATGAAATTCAAGTTAAATAAACTAACTATTACGACAAAATTAAATTTCTGTCGTAATAGGTATATTCCAGGATTTTTTTTCCTTTTCTTTTTATTTTATTACGGCAAAATTTATTTCACCATAATAAACTAACCTATTAGGATGAAATTCAAGTTTCATCGTAATAGGTATATACAAGGATTTTTTTCTTTTCTTTTCCTTCCATTTTATTATGGCAAAATATATTTCGCCATAATAAACTAACCTATTTCGACGAAATTCAATTTGCGTCGTAATAGGTATATACCAGGATTTTTTTTTTTTGCTTTTCTTTCCGTTTTATTATGGCGAAAATATATTTCATTGTAATAAACTAACCTATTACGATGAAATTCAATTTTTGTCATAATAGGTATTGTTGGGGGGTAAAATCATCATTGCATCAATATCCATGCAAGGCGGCTAAGACCGACCTCCTCCCTTCGTCTTCCCCGGGCTTCCGTAGCTCGGTCCTCTCCGGGCTTCCATAGCTCGGCTCTCCCGGGCTTCCGTAGCTCGGCCCTCTCCGGGCTTCAATAGCTCGGCCTTCCCGGGCTTCCGTAGCTCGGCCCTCTCCGGGCTTCCATAGCTCGGCCTTCCCGGGTTTCCGTAGCTCGACCCTCCCCGGGCTTCCGCAGCTCGGCCTCTCCGGGCTTCCATAGCTCGGCCTTCCGGGCTTCCGTAGCTCGGCCCTCCCCGGGCTTCCATAGCTCGGCCCTCTCCCGGGCTTCCGTAGCTCGGCCCTCTCGGGCTTCCATAGCTCGACCTTCCCAGGCTTCCGTAGCTTGGCCCCTCTGGGCTTCCGTAGCTCGGCCTTCCCGGCCTTCCGTAGCTTGGCCTTCCCAGCCTTCCATAGTTCGGCCTCCCCGGGTCTCCATAGCCCGGCTTCCTCGGCCTTCCGTAGCTCGGCCTTCCGTAGCTCGGCCTCTCTGGGCTTTCATAGCTCGGCTCTCCTGAACTTCTGTAGTTCGTTCCCCCCGAGCTTTCATGACCCGACTTTATCGAATGACCCCCAATCCAATACCCACCTCCACGGAACCTGACGCAGGAGAGCCTCAGCCTACTGTAACGGCACCCTAGACAAGGAATCATGCTGAAGAGTGGTCTAGAACCTATCAAGGCCAGACCTACGCATCTACCAGATCTCAAGCCGTCAAGGAGCTCTCCCAGCCGTCGATCCCCTAACAGACAAGATACGGATCTCAACAGCCCCACAACGGCCTGATTCGATCCACTCCCGTATCCTAACAACCTCTGAACCTTCCAGAAGGCGCTCAAGGTCCAGGTGACAGTCTGTAAATAAGACACTCCCAGATTCTCTCAGGTACGCATAGGCATACGCATACGCACGCATATACGTGCGCGCTCACACCCTCACTCTCACTCTCCTGCTCTCACGCCAGCAGCTCATCGGTGCTCTTGCCCTTTAGAGCTCCTGATTGGCCGCCCCCGGAGAGGCCTCCCAAGAGATCCACCTCTCCATTATCTGGTTGATCGTCGATTTCTTCTCCACTGACTTGAGCGTCGGAGGGTCTTCCGCGGAGGGCCACCCCCAACGCCTCTGCGCGAGGACTTTTGTGCAGGTCCCCCCCCTTTGGAGATCGACTGCGCCCGAGTCAGAGGACGGATCCCGGCGGCAACAGATTGGCGCTAGAGGAAGGGCCTCAAGTCCCATTAAAACTTGAAAAGAGGATATAAGGATCTAAATCCGGAGTAGAACCTCTCTAATGGCCAACCGGAGAAGAGCAACCTCAGAAGCTCAAGATCAGGTCGCTTCCCAAAGGCCTGATCCGACAAGCGGTGTAGCGCCGCAACCACCACCAGTCAAAACCCCATCACCGCCTGCCTTCCCGGTGACCCAGGACCAGTTTGCTTCGCTGGTCCAACAAGTTCAAACTCTGACCCATCTGGTCCAGGAGCGCCTTATAGCTCCTCCTGCTCCACACTCTCATAAGGAAGCGGCGTTTCCTTCTTCGCCGGCAACTTCCTCCTCTAGTCCACACAGATCCGCGGACCCCCCACACCGACCTAGAGGGGACAAGCCGATCCCACGAGGCGGTCACAACAGAGATCCTCCCAGATCTCGGTGAGCCCGGTCTCTCTCACCGGTGACTTCCCACCATGATTCGATGTCGTCTCTGCGATCCTCTCGCCCAGCTCCCCCTCTGGCTGGCGAAGAGGAGATCCATCGTCAGATCCAGGAAATGCGTCAAGAACTGGACGCCGCCAAGCAGGCCCATCCACCCCAGCCCAAGGCGGAACAGGGCATCCCTTTCTCTAAGAGGATTATGGAGGAAGTGATTCCCTCCCATGTCAAGTTACCAGCCGTCGAGCCTTATCACGGCTCTTCTGACCCGGACGACCATCTTAGCAGCTTCCGTCAATAATGATATTTCACGGAGCATCTGATGCGGTCTTCTGCCGCGCCTTTCCCTCCACCCTCAGAGGATCCGCCCGAACCTGGTTCAATGCTTTGAAGCCAGGTTCTATCGATTCATTTGACGAGCTGAGCTGCCTTTTTATTGGTCAGTTCGTCAGCAGCCGCCGCCACCGACGAAGATCTGACTCCCTCTCCGAAGTCAAGCAAGAGGGGAGTCCTTAAGGAATTACCTTGGCCGTTTCAATAAGGCCATGTTGGAGGTGGACCACCTTAATCATGAGGTGACCATGTCTGCCCTGGAGGGGGAGTCTCGAAGGAGAGCGACTTTTATCTAGCTATGGAGGTCAGCTACCCCCCCAGCCTATCTGATATGATGGCCCTGGCGGAAAAGTACGCTAGGGTCGAAGAATCACGGAGAATTGCCCGCACTGAGCAGGCAAAGAAGAAGGAGCCCAAAGTCCCCGACAGGCACCGTCCCGCCCGGCGACAAAGTCCGCCTCGCCGCCAGAGAGTCCCTCCGCTGCCGCCAAGGAATCGCTCCCGGAGCCCTCCCAGGCGATTCAACCACTACACTCCACTGACCGTGCCCCGGGCGCAAATCCTTATGGAAATAGAGCGCCAGCTCCCCCGACCAGTGCCCCTCTGAGGGAACCCGACCCGAAGAGATCCCACCAAGTACTGCCGTTACCACCGGGAGCACGGCCATGACACTGAAGAGTGCTGGCAGCTAAAAAATGAAATCGAGAGACTGATCCAGCGAGGACGACTGAATCAGTTCAGGAGGGCGTCCGAGCCACAACAACAAGGAGGTGACAGACAGCCTGAACTTCAACAACCTCCTCCTCCACCGAATCGCCCGTGATCGGCCGCATTAATATGATTAAAGAGGCAGGTGGATCGAGCCCCAGGGGTGACAGTGATGGATCAGCGCCAAAGAAGGCGCAGACGGGTGAACTTTCCTTCTCCGATGATGATCTCCTAGGGATACAGCTCCCCCACGATGACGCACTAGTTGTATCCCTTAATTTGAATAACTATGATGTATGCCGAATCCTAGTTGATAGTGGAAGTTCGGTAAATGTTTTGTACCTCGGTGTGTTTGCCAGGATGAAATTACTCATAGAAAATCTTCGAGCCGTGGATTCCACCTTGATGGGATTCACAGGCGACGTCGTTGTCCTGGAAGGGGTCGTCACCCTGACGGTCCGCGTGGGAACCTGGCCCCTTGTGACTATTGTACAGACATATTTCCTAGTGACCGACCTCAAATCCCCATACAACGCAATATTCGGCAGGCCCGGCCTAATGTCCCTCAAGGCAGTTGTCTCCATCCCGCATCTATCCATGAAGTTCCCCACCGAGCAAGGAGTGGGAGTTGTTCGGGAAGTCAAGCCATGGCTCGGCAGTGCTTTTCACAAGCCTTCAGTCTAGAATGCCAGAGGTTGATGGGCTAGATGCTCGCGAGGACTTCGCCGAACAAAGGGAGAACGGCAGAAGAATTGGAGGAGGTACCACTGGATGAGGCTCGTCCCGACCGAACCATAAAAATCGGGTCGCTGCTCAAAGGAGAGCCTCGGCACAGATTGATCAGGTTCCTCCGAAGTAACGCTGACATCTTCGCCTGGTCCGCCTCCGACATGCCAGGGATCAGCCCCGAGGTTCTCGTCCATCATCTCAATGTGGACGAGATGCACAGGCCCGTCAAGCAGAAAAAGAGGAGCTTCGCCCCAGAGCGACAAAAGGCCATTGAAGAAGAGGTAGACAAACTAATCAAGGCTAACTTCATCCGGGAAGTAAATTATCCGAGCTGGCTATCAAATGTCGTCATGGTGAAGAAGTCAAACGGCAAATGGAGGATCTGCATCGACTTCACCGACCTCAACAAAGCCTGCCCGAAGGACAGCTTCCCTCCCTCGGATCGACCAGCTCGTGGACGCCACCTCAGGCCACCAGATGCTGTCATTCATGGACGCCTATTCAGGCTACAATCAGATCCGAATGGCCCCTGAAGATGAAGAAAAGACCGCCTTCATAACCGACCGAGGTACTTACTGTTACCGCGTTATGCCTTTTGGTCTTAAAAATGCAGGTGCCACCTACCAGAGGCTGGTCAACAAAGTATTCAAGGAGCAAATCGGCCGGAATATGGAGGTGTACGTGGACGACATGCTGGTCAAAAGCAAGGAGGCATCGCGGCATGTTGAGGACCTCACGGAGAGCTTTGCCACGCTACGCAAGTACAGATGAGACTCAACCCGACCAAATGTGCTTTCGGTGTTAACTCTGGAAGTTTCTCGGCTTCATGGTTTCCCACCGAGGTATCGAAGCCAACCCCCAGAAGATTCAAGCTCTCCAACAAATGGCGCCCCCGGCATCTGTCAAAGAGGTCCAACGCCTAACCGGAAGAATTGCGGCCCTAAACCGCTTCGTGGCGCGGTCGGCCGAGAGATGCCTCCCCTTCTTCAAAACTCTCATCGGTCAAAAACTTTCAGTGGACTCCCGAATGCCAAAGGTCATTTCAAGATCTCAAGAAGTACCTCGGCTCACCCCCACTCCTCAGTAGTCCAGCCCCAGGAGAGACCCTATTCCTGTACCTGACTGTTTCGGAGGGTGCAGTTTGCTCGGTGCTGATCAAAGAAGAAGGCAAAGTCCAAAAGCCGATCTACTATGTCAGCAGGCTACTCCACGATGCGGAGACAAGGTACAGCAGAATTGAAAAGATGGTGTTGGCTTTAATCACCTCGGTCGGAAGCTGCGGCCATATTTCCAAGCACATTCCGTGACGGTCCTGACCGACCAACCCATCAGGGCGGTAATTCATCGTCCCGAGACGTCGGGGAGAATGACCAAATGGGTCGTCGAGCTAAGTAAGCATGACATACATTTTTAGCCTCGTCCAGCCATCAAGGCCCAGGTACTAGTTGACTTCCTCCTTGAATGTACCATTCGGAGGACGGTTCTACCCGAGACTCCCCCGAAGAACCAAGAGCTGGAGCCCGGTGGCTCCTCCATTTCGACGGGCCATCTAATGCCCATCGCTCCGGTGCGGGTCTGGTTCTCACCAGTCCGAAGGGAATTACCTTTGAATATGGCATCCGATTCTCCTTCCCGGCCTCCAACAACGAAGCCAAGTACGAAGCCCTGTTAGCCGGTCTCCGAATCGCCTGCAATCTGAAGGTGGAAAAGCTTAATGCCTTCACCGACTCTCAGCTGGTAGCCGGCCATGTACGAGGAGAGTTTGAAGCCCGGGAGCTGAACATGATTCGATATCTTCAGGAGGTACGGAGCCTGCTCCCCATTTTGCCGAATTTGAAATCATTCAGATTCCCAGATCCGAGAATGCCCGCGCCGACCTACTCTCCCGATTGGCGACCGCGGAGTCAATGGATCCGAGCAAAGGTTCCACCTGGAGACTTTGGAAAACCCAGCATCGCGCAAGCCGACCCAATAATGCAAGTTGAGGCCGAACCATCATGGTTCGACCCTATCCTCAAATATCTCAAAGAAGGGTCGCTTCCGTCCGACCGAAGAGAGGCTAGAAAGCTGAAGCTGCAGGCCACTCACTATGTGCTGATTGATAACCGGCTTTACAAACGGTCTTTTTCCATGCCGCTGCTCAGATGCCTTTGCCCATCCGAAGCGGATTATGCTCTGCGTGAGGTACATGAAGGGATTTGCGGCAACCATCTGAGAAGCCGGTCCCTATGCCATAAGGTGCTACGGCAAGGTTACTACTGGCCGACCATGCAAAAAGACGCCGACGATCTAGTCCAAGCCTGCGACCCCTACCAGAGGCATTCGAGCATCCAAAGGCTTCCTTCCGCCGAACTAGTTTCCATATCCTCCGCTTGGCCCTTTGCCAAATGGGGATGGACATTCTTGGCCCATTCCCGCTTGCCATAGGACAGCGGAAATTTCTATTTGTCGCCATCGACTATTTCACCAAATGGGTCGAGGCGGAAGCAGTTGCACAAATTACCGAGGCACGGGCCAGAGATTTTGTTTGGAGGTCCATCATCTGCTGATTCGGCCTCCCGCATACATAATCACCGATAACGGTAAGCATTTGACAACTCTAAATTTCGCCAGTTCTGTGAGGAGCATGGAATCCGTCACCACCTCACTTCGGTCGGACACCCACAAGCCAACGGAGCGGCCGAAGTGACCAACAGGACCCTCCTTCAGGGAATCAAAGCTCGCCTCTCCAGAGCCCAAGGCAGGTGGGCGGAGGAGCTGCACCATATCTTATGGGCCTACCGCACAACCCCGAGAATCCCGACAGGTGAAACCCCATTCCGAATGGCTTTCGGTACAGAGGCCGTTATCCCTGTGGAAGTCGGCCTCCCATCATTGCGGGTGGAAAGCTACTCAGAGGAAGCTAGCAACGAACAACTCCGCACCAACCTCGACCTGGTGGAGGAGATTAGGGAGAAGGCCTGGATCAGAGTGGCCGCTTATCAACAAAGGGTGGCCCATTACCATGCTTCCAGAGTCAAGGGAAAGCCTTCCTGCCCGGCGACCTTGTCCTCCGAAAGGCCTCTGTTTCCAAACCGCTGGAACAAGGAAAGCTGGCGCCAAACTGGGAGGGCCCGTACCAAGTAGCGGAGATCATTGGACCGGGAACCTACAAGCTAGGATTTAGATGGGAAATCCATTCCCCAGACGTGGAATTCGGACAATCTCTAAAATATTATCAATAGGGTACGTCCTCTCCAAATTTATTTTTATATGCCTCATTATATCTTCCTATCGGCACATTTTTTCAATACAAATCGTTATGCACTACATCGCCAAAAATTGCAAAAAGAAATAGATGCTGCTTACCAATTCTCGGCACGACCGAGCTTCTTGTCTGGACAGGAATTCTCCGAACCTTGGCAGGGCCAAGTAAAAATTCTCCGAACCTTGGCAGGGCCAAGTAAAATTCTCCGAACCTCGGGGGCCGAGCAACAAATTCTCCGAACCTGGCAGGGCCAAGAATTCTCCGAACCTTGGCAGGGCCAAGTAAAAATTCTCCGAACCTTGGCAGGGCCAAGTAAAAATTCTCCGAACCTCGGCTGGGCCGAGCAACAAATTCTCCGAACCTTGGCAGGGCCAAGTAAAAATTTCCGAACCTGGGCGAGCAACAAATTCTCCGAACCTCGGCTGGGCCGAGCAACAAATTCTCCGAACCTTGGCAGGGCCAAGCAAAATTCTCCGAACCTTGGCAGGGCCAAGTAAAATTCTCCGAACCTCGGCTGGGCGAGCAACAAATTCTCTGAACCTTGGTAGGGCTAAGTAAAATTCTCCGAACCTCGGCTGGGCCGAGCAACAAATTCTCCGAACCTTGGCAGGGCCAAGTAAAAATTCTCCGAACCTCGGCTGGGCGAGCAACAAATTCTCTGAACCTTGGCAGGGCCAAGTAAAAATTCTCCGAACCTCGGCTGGGCCGAGCAACAAATTCTCTGAACCTTGGCAGAGCCAAGTAAAAATTCTCCGAACCTCGGCTGGGCCGAGCAACAAATTCTCCGAACCTTGGCAG
>UESW01004674.1:632557-653635 GCA_900491605.1 Calamus simplicifolius | reverse complement strand
CTCTAACGGATATATTTTTGCAGATTCTATAAATAGAGGAGTTCTTTTCAAATCAAAACAACCCAAGAGAAAATCAAAAAGAGAGAAAAGAATATCATTTGAAAAGAGGGAAAAACAGAGCAAATCGGAAAAATCATTTAGCTCAAAGAAGAGTGTTTCAAAAGGAGTGAAATCTAAGTGAAAGATTCGTCTACTCCTTCTCATCATTCCACAAAGTCAAAAGAAAATCCAAGTGCGTTTCAAAGATCAAATCGGTGGATTTTCAAAAGAGGAAAAAGTTTCATCTCAACTCCAAAAGTCTTCAACGGTCAAGAATCTAGCTGAGGTGTGATTCAACACTTCTAGAGGAGTTGAAGAGAAGAAGGAAGAAAGCCCAAGCATCTACCATCTGCAAATACAATCAGGCTTTTCTAACCTTTAATATTTTGTACTTCATTTGTATATTTGCTCAAGGGGAGCACTTTCTTGTTCAAACACATCATCATTATTTGTTTGCTGATTCAATCAGTGGATTGAATCAGTGGAGGTTGGTATACCTCGTTGCAAGTCGGAGTGCTTGTGTCGGGTTAGTTGTAAGCCCAAAGAAAAACAACGTGTAGGGTTTTGTGCTGGTAAGCCCGAGTTAAACTAGCTGGGTTCGTTGTGCACCCGGTAAAACAACAAGTTTGAGTTGTGAGCTTGGAAAACAACTCGGCTGTAATCTAGAGAGATATAGTGTGGACCCAAGTGAATCTTGGGAGTGGACGTAGGTGCTGGTAGCGCCGAACCACTATAAAATTGCCTTGTGTTTGCCGTGTCTAATTTTTTCTATCTCTATCTCTCTTTATTGCTTGTGTATTAATTTTAGTTAGTCTCTCACTTGCACATCTTGCTAACTAATCAATTAAAGTTAAAAAGTCTTAAATTTTTAAGAACCCAATTCACCCCCCCCTCTTGGGTTGCCATCTGGGCCAACACTATGGTTTGGAGTCGCTCCCAGACGCCAGCAGATCCTCCAGGCGCTCGGTGAGATCAGCAACCTGCTGGCGAAGCGACGCGATCTCCTCCCTCTGCCGGTCTGCCACCCGGCGCAGGGCCTCTGCCTCCTTCGTGGATACATCCACGTACTCCTCGACGACCCTTACGAGCTGCTGTTGCCTCACAAGGGTCGACGCCAGACCCAACCCATCAACAGTGATTGTGGGATGCCCCCTTTGCGGGTGTAACAGACCGTCGAGGATGCACGCAACTCTTCGGAGGATCGCCCTTGAGAAGCCATGATCTAATGCTATTTCAAGACCAAAACCGAGGGATGGCTAAGACCAACACCCCTCGGTCATATTTATACTTGCCATGCGGGTATCTTAATCGGTCGCACCGTAGCTATCGACCTGCGAGAACTGCCACGTGTCGTCACTTTAATGCCTGCAGAATCCGAAGTACCGCACCCCATCCCGAGTAAGATCGGTAAACGCGGATGGACTGTTCGGGAACCCCCCTGAACGGAGTATTTTTCGATCTGCTGGCCCCATGTAATAAATGCTCCCAACACTTCCCAAGCTCTTTTAAAGCTGGCCCCCTTTTTGGGAAGCGCAGAAAGGAAAGAAGTTCGGCGCCTGGCAGTGACTCATCCCTCAGGAGGGATAACGTCATAAGTAAGGAGCGTGACCATGCACCACTCGTTCCGCCCTGGTGCCCCTCACCAAGCGCCATAGAGACCTTACACTATGCTCATAGTGGCAGCTAAGCCATTTCTCCGAGCTCTGAATCTCCGAACCTTGGCAGGGCCAAGTAAAAATTCTCCGAACCTCGGCTGGGCCGAGCAACAACTTCTCTGAACCTTGGCAGGGCCAAGTAAAAAATTCTCCGAACCTCGGCTGGGCCGAGCAACAAATTCTCCGAACCTCGGCTGGGCCAAGCGACAAGTTCTCCGAACCTTGGCAGCCAAGTACAAATCTGTGAAACTCGTAAGGCCGAGCCATGAACGTTCGAACTCCAATAAGGACGAGACAGAAATACCGAGCTTCGGACCCAAGTAAGGAGCTGTTCGCCGAACGATCCCCAGACCGCCGCTTGCGAACCTCGACTAGTTCGATAGCGCGGGATCTTCGCCTAAGAATGAGCGAGGCACCCATGACCAACAACAACAATAAACTTGGCACAGAAAGGTAGAGATTGAGAAACAAAACAGAACTCTCTTTATTTCATTGCCAATCAAGATCGGTTACAAATGCCTTAGAGGCGTTACAAGAGCATTGAAATGCATAAAATAAAGACAAGTACAAAACTCGGGCAACTGCTCCAAAGCAGACCTGGGCAACCGTGATGCTCCGGCATCCGACCGCCGAACCAGATAAGCCGCATCCAGTCAGCTCGAGCTGATAATAGCCGGGCGACATGGACCAATAGTTGCGGCCAGCTTCAGTCAATAATGATATCTCGGTGACCCAACCGAGATATCTGGGTGGCCATCCAGACCACCCAACCGAGGGACCCCCCGGCGAGCAGGTAGGAAGCCAGCGGACCCTGGCGTCGGAACGCTCTCCCAAACCGAGTGTGCACCGCCCTACCTTGCCATGGCTCAAGGACAAGGGTCGGCGGCGGCACACCATCGCCCCCTCCCCATGTGGTGAAAGATTCCCCAGGCGGACGAGCCCAGGAATCCAAATCAGGGGAGGAGGAGAAAGTTCAAGCGACCATGGGGAGTCCGCGTGCACTCCTACCATACGTCCCCGAAGGGGAACCACAAAGGTCACACTGGAAGAGTATGTGTGCGCTCTCCGTGTGATCTCTGCGCCCTCCCTGTGCGCTCTCCATATGATCTCCGGGACTCATCCCCTAAGGGCGAGCCATTCTTCGGCAGCTCCTTCATCGCCCAACTATCCGATGGCAAGGAGCTTATGAGAGGAAAGCTCGGTCCTCCCACTCGCAACAGCAGAGAAAAAGCATGATGGAAAGCTCTAATGGGAAAGAAACTTTGGGGATAATCAAACACGACCCCCTTTCCCCTTTTTATAGCCAAAATGAACCGGGAACAATTACCAAGCTATAAGCCCCAGATTCAAACACCTGGGCCATACCTCCACGTGGCCTCCCAGGATGAAAGCGGCGCCCTATGCGCGCCGAGCCCACCGCCTGAACATGATGCATGCGAAGATTTCCTCTTGATCCCGAATCGCGATCATTAAATGCAAAGAATCGTCCACTAGCATTACGAAACTGGCAGGTTCAGGAGATCGTCCTACGAAAATAATGTCCTCCAATGGTAAACGGCTGCGTGCGCGTACGTCAAAACGACCTGCATGGGAAAAAACACCTTCTGGAAAGCTCTAGAGCAGCTTTATGCTCCCCACAGTGCCATATCATCAATTTTTGTGAAATAAAAACCAATTTACCTGCAGAACAGCAGGGCACTGGCAGGATAACAAAAAGCACGAAACCGACTGTTCGTCGGTTACTTCCCAACGAAGTCAATCGCTTGAAGAACTTGTGCGATAAAATCGGGCGTCTCAAAACAAAATGAGTGTGAAAGCTACACAAACTATTTTTTCGTTCAACAAAAAATGAAATGACCAAAGGAAGCAAAAATACTTCAGCAACCACCCTCATATGTCGGCCCTAGCTGACCTACTTTGTTCGTCGGCCCTAGCTGACCTACTTTGTTCGTCAGCCCTAGCCGACCTACTTTGTTCGTCAGCCCTAGCCGACCTACTTTGCTCGTCGGCCCTAGCCGATCTACGTGCTCGTCGGCCCTAGCCGATCTACTGTGCTCGTCGGCCCTAGCCAACCTACTTTGTTTGTTGGTCCTAGCCGACCTACTTTGCTCATCGGCCCTGGCCGATCTACTGTGCTCGTCGGCCCTAGCCGACCTACTTTGCTTGTCGGCCCTAGCCGACCTACTTGCTCATCGGCCCTGGCCGACCTACTTGCTCGTCGGCCCTAGCCGACCCACTTTGCTCGTCGGCCCTAGCCGACCTACTTGCTCGTCAGCCCTAGCCGATCTATTCCGTCATCGGCCCAAGCCGACCTACCCTGTCCATCGGTCTTAACCGGCTGGTTTCATTTCTCGAGTTTTAATTAAGACTCAAATCGGACCAGATCGTCTATCGGTTCGCCAGTCAAGGCTATCGCCCCGCCTGGGGCCAAGCCAATGCATTTCCTCAATCCCGGGACAAAGATGACCGAAGAACATCAACGAGCCATAAGTCGCTTGCGATTGAGGAAGACTGGGCAGCAACAGGGCCATACAAGGAAAAACACTTAAATAAAAATAGAGGGTTCATTCATTAAGAGACATCAGTCAGACTTTCAAAAAGCAAAATATAGGGGTGGCTCCTAAGGGCCGGGAACCACGTCAGTTTTGGAGGAGCCCTCGGTTACATCCGCAGAGTGTGACTAGATTCGCCTTTTTCTAATACCTTTGCCCCTTCAGCGGCAGTTTGCGATCGTCCCTCAGAAGCTACGGCTTCGCTGGGACCCGGGGCGGCACCAGGATCGGTATCGGAGACGTCGACGTATTCATCCTCTCTTCTCCTTCGGACTCACCGTCATCGGGAGCTTCAGTATCCAGAAAAAAGAGATCCCACTCCGGGTGCTCACTGGATATCTTGTCTTTACACTCTTCCATTCCAAGTTGGAAGGCATCAACGCCGATCGCATCCCGTTCCCCCTTGAGTATGGCGAGCTGCACTTTTGCTCAGCAACCTGCTTCTCAGCCTCCGCAACTTGAGCCCGCAAAATAACGTTTTGCTCCTCGAACTCGCCGGCCCGCGTCTCGAGTTCTGAGCTCTTATTGCGGCTGGACACGAGCTCGCCTTGGAGAGCCCGATTCTCCAACCCTAACTTCGCCATCTGAAAAAAAAGTTAGTCGGCATCACAAGAGATCAACAGAAGAAGCTAAAAAGGGGGAATGAGATCGTACCTCCTCCTCTCGTCTGGCCAACCTCTTGGTCAGCTCCTCAGCCTCACCCCTGGCTCTTGTTCTGTCAGCCCCGATCAGCTCAACTCTCTCTGCAGAGTATTAATCCTTAACTGTTTGGCTTCGGCCTCCTCCCGGGCTTGGGATAGCTCGTTGCTCACCCGAGCTATCGTCCCTTGGTGCCATTTAGCGCCCTCCCTCAAGTGGGCAATTTCGCCATCGCGCCGCTTCAACTTCTCCTCCATTTCGTCGAGCATTCTGGTCAGGCGCTTCTCTCGTCGGCAGCCTCCCTCCCCAGCCGACCCAAACTCTCACTATGTTCCGCCGCATCGCCTTCACCTCCTCGGAATGTTTCGACTCAACTCTGGCCAGCTCCAAGCAGCATCTTCATTCTTCGCCAGGAGTCCCTGCAACTCCTCCGCTCTGCCTTTCTGCTTGGACGCTTCGGCTAGAGCGGCCTGATACGCCGCCTTCATCCCCTCCAAACCTCTGTTGCTACTGGCCAGAAGTTCCTCGAACTTCTCAGACACCACCACTCGCGATCGAAGTTCAGCGTTGTCTCTCCTGGCCTGAATGCTGGCCCCTGTCGCCAAACTCAGACGCCAGCACATCGCCCGAGAAAGCAGGACACTCTGCAGGACAAAAGATGAGTAAAATCCACGATCAGGTCAATCAGAAAGCATCCACTGCCAAAGAACAGTAACTCACCCGAGATGCATAGGCCCGCATCATCTTCATGAGGGTCGGATTATCGATATCGGGGAGAAGGTGGATACTTTCGGCCACTCCCTGCTGCCCAAACGCAGCATCAACCAGTTCCAAATCCGCGAATCTATCCGCCGAAGGATCAGCACCTGGGTACAAGGCCGACCTCATCATGGCAGAAAACGCCTCCTCAACACCAGCGCTCGAGCTACTGGGTTGACCATCCCCGCCTGAGGGACCAACCTGGGCGACCTCCGCCTGAGAGGCCTTCAACCTCCCAGCCTCTTCTATCAGTGCCCTAGCCTGGGTTTCTTCGGATAATTCGGCCAGCCCAAGCGCCAGCCTCCCCAAAATCTTTTTCGAAGGAGCCCCCATTGCGGGACTCCCGCCTTGCTGCGCCCCTTCCTCCGACCCATCTTTCCGGTCACCACCACCTACGTCTCCTCCAAGGCTCCCCCGAGGCCTCAGTCTGGCCTATTTCTTGACCCGCTGCGGGCGGCCCGACGTCACTACTCTCGGACTCCTCCTGAACCTCTCCACTAGCGGCCTCTCTCCCTGGCTCCTCCACTGGAGTCGCTAATGGTCCGCGGAGGCGGAAGGCCCCCCAAAAACGACCGCCTCTATCGAATCTATCGCCGGCTCCTCTTTCATAGGGGACACTGCCGGACGAGCCAACGGAGTCTCATCCGAACTGTCCGTTATTTCCACTACAGGAGGACAAGGGATCACGGTTGTCCTCCTCAGATCCTCCTTCGCCCCCGGCGCTCCTGTCGTGACCGCTCCGCGTCCGGCGGGCTTCTTGCGGAGGTATGAGCCCTTTTCTCGGGCCTACCACTATCCGCGCCGCTGCTCTCCCCTGGGCGCTTTTCTCTCTTCCTCTTGGCGAGGCTCGACAATGCCGACCTCTTGGCTGAAAGAATGGAACATATATGATCAGATCCAAACACATTCATCGAGAAAATACACAGCGAAAAGGTAAAAGGGAGGACTCACCTTGCGGGTCCAGGGGGCTGAGCCCGGCTGCGAAGAGGGCTCCCTCCGATAACAGGTCATTGGCCGAAAACACTTGGCCATTGCGAAGGACGTCCAAATCCCTCTCCTCCTGCGCTGACAAAATTGGATGTGTTTCTGCTTCCCTAACAAAGTTCTCCCATTTCCGAGGGAAGTCGAACCAATGTTCCCCTCTGCGATAACAAACCGGCTCTTCCATTCCTTTATAGAGGATGGCTTATCCACAATAACGTTGAAGGACCTCCGGGGTCCAATGTAGGGCCACTCTGATTTTCTCCCAGGTATCAGATGGTAGCAGGCACGGAAAAGGGGAAGAGTGACGATAATTTGAATTTGGTGGCACATTGAGATAAATCCGATGATGCTTCACCAACTGTTTGGGGCCACCATCGCCGGGCAGATGTTATAATGAGTCATGATTTCCTTCACCAAGGGATGGAGAGGAAAATGGAAGCCTGCTTTCAAGCTGTCTTCATAAACGAAGACCCCAAACTCTAGATCTCGCGAGACCTTATCTCCAGACTCCGGCACCCGTAGAACAACATCTGAGGGCATGCCATACCTCTGATGAATCCTTCCTAAATCCTCAGCGACGATCTCTGAAACCACGTCGTCGGGACTCATCGTCATCTTAACTGAGAAAAACACCAGGTGAAACGGCGAGTGTCACGAAGGGCAGAGGGCGAAACTCTTCAAAGACAAAACGAAAGGATGCTGCAAACATGCATATATATAGTGCGGCTGTCGCTTGCTTCCCCGCTAAGGAAGCCGCCTTGAGAAGATGGGGCATCTCACCCGAGGCATCCGGAACCGCCTCGACAAACGCCGAATCGATCGGGATTCGCGACGTGGCGTATTCCCAACCGTCACTCTTGGAGGAGCCTTACCTCCGAAGGCATGATGACCCTGTCGCATTAATGAAGGCATCATTGCATGGGCTGTCTAAACCAAAATGCCCCATCCGGAACGTGCCACCTGGACTTATACTCCCTATGCCCGAACCTACGCTTCGAACTAGAGAGTGGAGGGCATGTGTTGGGGGGTAAAATCATCATTGCATCAATATCCATGCGAGGAGGATAAGACCAACCTCCTCTCGTAACTCGGCCTCCCGGGCTCCCGTAACTCGGCCTTCCCGGGCTTCCATAGCTCGGCCTCTCCGGGCTCCCATAGCTCGGCCTTCCCGGGCTTCCATAGCTCGGCCTCCCCGGGCTCCCGTGGCTCGGCCTTTCCGGGCTTCCATAGCTCGGCCTCCCCGAGTTTCCATAGCTCGACCTCCTCCGAGCCTCCATAGCTCGGCTTTCCCGAGCCCCATAGCTCGACCTCTCCCGAGCTTCCATAGCTCGGCTCCCCCGAGCCTCCATAGCTCGTCCTTCCCGAGCTTCCATAGCTCGGTTCTTCCGAGCTTCCATAGCTCGTTTCCCCCGAGTCTCCACGGCCCGGCTTCATCAAGCGATCCACGATCCGATACCTACCTCCGCGGAACCTACGCGGGAGAGCCCAGGCTTACCATAACAACATCCTAGACAAGGAATCAAGTCGAGAAGTGGTTTATAACCTATCATAGCTACCCCAGGTCTACTCAATCAGATCTCAAGCCATCAAGGAGCTCTCCTGGCCGTCGATCCCCTAACAGACAAGATGCGGATCCCAATGGCCCCACAACGGCCTGATTCGATCCACCCCCATATCTTAACAACCTCTGAACCTTCCAGAAGGCGCTCAAAATCCAGGTGACAGCCTATAAATAGGACACTCCAAGATTCCCTTAGGTACACGCGCTCACACCCCCACTCTCACTCTCCTGCTCTCACCAGCAGCTCGTCGGTGCTCTTGCCTTCTAGGGCTCCTGATTGGCCGCCCCCAGAGAGGCCTCTCGAAGACATCCCCCTCCCTACTTTCTGGTTGATCGCCGATTTTCTCCCACTGACTTGAGCGTCGGAGGGTCTTCCATGGAGGGCCACCCGCAACGCCTCTCGCGCGAGGACTTGTGTGCAGGTCCGCCCCCTGGAGATCGACTGCGCCCGAGTCGAAGGACGGATCCCGGCGGCAACACATTTAAAAAGGAAAAAGTTAAAAAAAAGTAAGGAAAGTAATAAGACCCCACACGAGCATTTACATTAAATGCTCGCGTGGAGTTAGAACGCTCGTAATTGCTCGACGAGCGTCCACGATTGTTTTCTTTCCGTTCTGTGATTTCCAAAAACACTCGCGTTCCACTCTTCCTTCCATTCTGGGAGGAACGGTAACAAGACTAATGGTCTAAAATTATATATATATATATATATATATATATATATATATAGACTAAGAGAAAAAGAGAATAGAAAAGTAAGAAAATCCAAATTATTGGCCCAGATGGCAAACCCAAGAGGGGGGGTGAATTGGGTTCTTTAAAAAATTTAAACCTTTTGAAAACTATTAGCTTCAAGTTAAATGAAATTAAATGCAAGGCAAATATAAAGCACAAACAAGGAGATAGAGTAGAGATAATAGAAGCACAGAAAAACACAATGATTTTATAGTGGTTCGGTGTATCCAACACCTACGTCCACTCCCAAGATTCACTTGGGTCCACACTATAATCGACTAGATTACAGCCGAGTGTTTTACAAGATCATAACTCAAACTTATTGTTTTCCCCCGAGATCACAATGAACTCGGCCGGTTTTCCGAGCTCACCAGCACAAACCCTAAACTCAAGCTTATCTAGCTTGACCCGAGGTATACAACCTCCACTAGTTCAATCCCCCAGATTGAACCAGCACAAACAAGAATGAAAAGAATTTTTCAATAATACAAAGCTTCTCAAATGAGCAGATATTCAAATGAATGAACAAATAAGTTTAGAAAAGCCTGTTTGAAGTAGATTGGAGTTGAGCTTTTCTTCTTTTTTCTTTTCCTCTTCTCTTTGGACATGTTGAATCAGGCCTCAGCTTTGATTCATTGCAAATGTTGCGGATGAGAAGTTAGAAAATCTTCAAAACAGAGTTTCTTCTTCCTCTTTGAGAATCCTTCGATTTTTCAAGATTGAATGCCTTGGATTCTTCTTTGAGCTTTGTGGAGTGGAAGGATTTGAATTTGAGTGCTTTTCTCTTGAGATTCAGGCTCAGGCTTTCTCGGATTTTTGATTTGAAATTTTTCTATTTTCCGTAGCTTTTCAAACAGGTGTTTTTCCTTTTTTATAGATTTCTTTTAATCCATTTTGGGAAGAAAACTAGCCGTTAGAATGTACCTGGAAACAAAATATATCCGTTAGAAATTAGGTAAAAAGGAAATATTACCATTAGAGCTGATCTGGCAATTTAAATTTTCGTCCCAGACAGGTTGGAGTCGGCTCCAACTTTTTAGGTGTCGGCTCCAATTCGTTTTTCCAAAAATAAAAGTTCTGAGTACGTCGAGGAGTCGGCTCTGAAAAGTTAGGTGTCGGCTCACCATCGTCAGGTGTCGGCTCCGAATACTGTAGGTGTCGGCTCGAAGATGCTCAAAAAATTAACGTTCTGTCCCCGCATCGGAGTCGGCTCCAGACACTGTAAGTGTCGACTCCGAAACTCTGGGTGTCGGCTCCGAAACTCTAGGTGTCGGCTCCGGACCGTATCAAAAATCAAAAGAAAATTTGAATGGCTATGGGGTCGGCTCCAGGAATTCTAGGTGTCGACTCCAGGTTCTAAAATTTTGAGATAGATGTTTTGTAATTGATTCAAAACACGTTCTTAATTTATTTAAATTGATCAAATATTTTGAGTCATGAAATACTTGTCAAATCCATTAGTAATCAAATAAATATACTCAATTCTTTTATTAATCATCAAAATCAATAGTTGGGTCAACACAAAATCCTAAAAGCTCTATTCAATGTTGAAGATCTTGTTGCTGCAAATGGTTGGAGTTAGGAATCTGTCTCAATAAGGAAATCTGTCTTGGAGTTGGGAATCTATCTCAACAAGGAAGTCTGACTCAACATGCTATTGGTGGTAAAAGATTTATTTAATAATTTATTATTATTAATTTTTTTGGGCATCTGAATCATTGGGTTTACACCTCCACCCGATCGTGCTCGCGGTAGGAGGATCGGATCGAGCCGGGTCGTTGTACCTTGGGGATAATCGCCAACAACCCGCATGAGGGGGCGAAAACTTATCCTTAGGGCAGTGTCTAACACGCCTCGACCAGTTTGATTCTTTTAAACTTTAGTTTATATTTTGAATTTAAATTTTAGATTAATTTTCTAGCATTTTCTAGAAAAGGATTTTTTGCAAAGATCAAAATAATTTTTCTAACAGTTAAGGACAAGTTTTCCTATCATTAGAAATTGCTAGATTTTATTATAAGTAATTTTTTTTTAAAAAAAAGTGTTTTGAATTTAAAAGTTAAAATTCAAAATTTAAATTTGAAATTCAAATTTGAAATTAAAATTTTTTTTGAAACTCAAATTCAAAATTGAATTATTTGAGTTAATTTTTGCTTAGTGGTTTATTATTATTGCAAGTAGTTTCTAGATTTAATTCTTTTGAATTTAAATTTAAAATTTAAAAATATCTAAAAAATCACTAATTAAAAAAAATTCAAATTATAAGGCTAAACCTTCAACTTTTGGTTGTGCAGAACGAATTAAGCAACCAACCTTTTCAAAATGGGTTCTGATGATCTTAGTGCAATCAAACCTGAAAAATTTAATGGATCATTCTTTAGGAGGTGGCAAAGTCAAGTGAAATACTGGCTTACCACTTTAGGCTTATTTTCACCATAGAATTACCAGATCCCAAATCCAACACTCAACAAGGTTCTTCTAGTATAGTTGACACTTTCTCTTCATCAACATCAAAAACCCCAAGAAATAGATTTTCATTGTAGACATAGAATTTTAAGTGCCATATCTGATAATCTTTATGATGTCAACCTTCCTACTAAAACTGCTAAGGAACTTTGGGATGCTCTTGAGGCTGAATATGGGATGGATGAAGCTGGTCTAGATAGATTCACCATCTCAAAATTTAAAGTACATAATGGTAGATTCCAAACCTATTAGTATATAAATTCATGAATTCCAAGATTTTCTTAGAAGAGTCTGAGTTGACTGGCTGTAGTTTTTCTGAAAACTATAAGGTCCAAGCCTTAGTAGTTGCCCTTCCACCATCTTGGTCATCCTTTGCTAGAGAGCTAAGCCATAAGCAAGGTAGCTTGACCCTAATAGAAGTGATTAATCTATTAGGATTGAAAAAGAACACCGGCTTAAGCTCAATCAAAATCAAAAGACCGACCTTGGATCTAAAATCAATTTGACTGAGTCAAATCCAACTCCAAATTAATTCAAACCCAAGGAAAGAATTTTAAGAAGAAGAAAATTCAATCTAGATCCAACCAATCATACAAACCTCCTTAAAACCGACCAAATCAGAAGTCAAAGAATTATAAAGGCACATTCTGCTTTTTGTGTGGAAGGACAAATCATGTGGCGAAGGACTGCTACCACCGAAAGACTAAACCATTGAGAAATCATCTAAACCACAAGTTAACGTGGTTGAGAGTGGTGCTAAGCCTTCTTTAGATTGGTAAATTTAAAATTCTTAATTAACTTAATCCAATCTTCTTGTGTTTGGTGGCTTGATTCAGGAGCTAATGTTTATGTTTGTTTTGATCGCTCCTGGTTCTCCACCTTTCTGGAATCAAGTGGAGGAGGTGTGACACTTGGGAATAACTCTTTAGCACAAGTGCTTGAAAAAGGTCAACTGGATCTAAAGATGACATCTGGAAAATCCTAGTCCTTCATGAAGTGCTGTTAGTTCCTAGTGTTAGAAGAAATCTGATTAGTGGATCTCTCCTTATATCTAGAGGATATAAAATTATTTTAGAGTCAAATAAAGTTGTAATTACTCGTAATAATGAGTTTGTTGGTAAAGGCTTTGTATGTGAAGGTCTTTTTAAATTAAATGTATCCTCTAAGTTATCTAATAAAAGTCTCTCTTTTTAATGTTGAATCTTCAAATGTTTGGCATAGCAGACTTGGTCATGTGAATTTTGATCGTATTCATTACATACAAATCTTAATCTAATTCCTAAAGTTCACGTTGATAGAAAGTTTAAATGTGAGATTTGTATTCAAGCCAAGGTGCCAAGAAAACCTTTTAAATAAGTAAATAGGAGTTCAACGCTTCTTGAATTAGTCCATAGCGATGTATGTGACTCTACCAAATTCCTACATGGGAAGGAAGTCGTTACTTTATAACATTCATAGATGACTTCTCTCGATATTGTTACATATATTTAATAAAATCTAAGGATGAAGTATTAGATAAGTTTAAGATTTATAAGGTAGAAGCTAAAACCCAAACTGAGAAAGCTTAAGAAATTTAGGTCAGATCGCGATGGTGAATATACCTCAAATGAAATGACTCTATTTTGTCAAGAATATGGGGTTATTCATGAAGCTACACCACCATACTCTCCTCAGTCCAATGGTGTAGCTAAACGAAAAAATCGTATATTAATGGATATGGTTAACTCAATGTTAATAAGTTCAGGCGTACCTGAAAACTTATGGGGGGAAGCTCTTTTAGCTGCATGTTATATTTTAAATAGGATACCCTTTAAGGATAGTCCTAAAACACCTTTTGAGCTTTGAAAAGGTAGAACACCCAGGCTAGATTATCTTAAGGTGTGGGGAGGCTTAGCTAAGGTAGGAATACCTGAACCTAAGAGAAGAAAAATAGGACCTAAAACAGTAGATGCTATCTTTATAGGTTATTCCTTAGATAGTAGTACAAATAAGTTCCTAGTGATAAACTCTGATATAAGTGGCATTTTAAATAATAGTCTTATCAAATCAAGAGACGCTACTTATTTTGAAAATATTTTTCCTTTCAAGAATCAAGTACCAAATCAACTCTCTTCTAATCCTTTCTTGGTTCATGATTCTTTTAAAGCTGGGTCTCTAATGAGTCAAAGAAAAGGAAAAGATCTAATCCTGAAGGTGAACCTTCTGAACTTAAAAAAAGTTTAAGGATAAGGAAAGAAAAAGATCTTGGTGAAGGTTTCTTTACTTTCCTAGTCGAAGGCGAACCTTCTTCTTTTTCAGAGGCGATGTCTTCTCCTGATGCTCTTTTTGGAAGGAAGCTATTCTTTCTGAGTTTAATTCAATCTTACAAAATAAAACTTGGATCTTATTTGATTTACCCCCTGGAAGCAAACCTTTAGGGTATAAGTGGGTATTTAAGAAGAAATTTAGACCTGATGGTTCAATAGAAAAGTATAAGACTAGATTAGTAGCCAAAGGGTATAACCAAAAGAAAGGGTTAGATTTCTTTGAAACATATTCTCCTGGAGCTAGAATAACAACCCTTAGATAACTTCTTGCCATTGCTTCCATTCATAAGTTAATCATTCATCAAATGGATGTGAAGACTGCATTCCTAAATAGAGATCTTGAGAGGAGATCTATATGGAACAGCCTGAAGGTTTTGTTATAAAGGGAATGAAGACAAGGTTTATAAACTTATCAAGTCCTTTATGGTCTTAAACAGGTTCCTAAACAATGGCATGAGAAATTTGATCAAATTATTCTATCTTTTGATTTCAAATCAATAATCATGATAAGTGTATGTATTCTAAAATCATCGACAATGATTGTGTAATCCTTTGCTTATATGTAGATTATATTTTAATTTTTGGAACATCTCTTGAAATTATTTCAAGTGTTAAATCTTTCCTCTCTTCTAAGTTTGATATGAAAGATTTAGGTGAATCGGATGTAATCCTAGGGATGAAGCTTATCAAGTCCCATAAAGGGATAGCTCTCTCTCTTTCTCATTCTATAGAAAAAATGATCAAGAAGTTTGGTTATTCCAATTTAAATCAATATCTACTCCTTTTGATCCTAGCTTTCACCTAAAGAAAAATTTAGGTGACCCAATTAATCAATTAAAGTATTCTTAAATTATAGGATCTCTCTTGTATGTAGCAAACAGGACAAGACCTGATATTACCTATGCTAGGAAGGCTGAGTAGATATAATCAAAATCCTGATCAATCTCATTGGGTAGCCTTAGAAAGAGTGTTCCGATATTTAAAGGGAACACTTAATCTCTCTTTGATGTTCACTGAATACCCTGAGGTGGTTGAGGGTTACAGTGATGCTAATTGGGTCACTGATTCTCATGATTTAAAATCAACCATCAGATATCTCTTTCTTCTTGACGGTGCTGCTATTGCTTGGGGATCCACCAGGCAAACTATCATTTCTAGAAGCACCATGGAGGCTGAGTTGATAGCTCTGGATACCATCTGTAATGAGGCAGTGGATAAAAAATATAATATCAGAGCTACCTTTGGTACCTAAGCCAGTTCCAGCTATATCAATCCATTGTGATAATAAGGCCGCAATTAAACTGATAAATCAAAAGGGTACCAATAAAAAGATGAATCGCCATATACGGCTTCGTCATAAGTCTATAAGATAACATAAGAAAAATAATGTTATTTCTTTAGAATTTGTCAAATCTGAGAAGAATTTGGCAGATCAATTAACCAAGGGATTATCTAGGAGTGGAGTCCTAGATTCATCGAGGAGGATAGGGCTTAAGCCCATTATTTGGTCACCAGCAGTGGATACCCAACCTCTGTGATTGGAGATCCCATGAATGAGGTTCAATGTGGTAGAAACGAAGCTGATTCAGTGATCGTGTTAGAGCACAATTTTGAAATTTTTTTTCAACCCATCCCTATGATGAGTGCTCTTATAAAGTGACAAAGTAAATTTGTGTAAGGTGAGTGATTCTCTTAATGGATCCGAGGTAGGTTATCTACAGGGTATTAGTCACAAATACCCCTGGAGGATTCACCAATATGAGATTGTCATATTAGGCCATGACTAAATGTTTGGGCTAACCTTAAGAAATTCTTATAAAAATCAAGGTACTAAGCCTTTAATATGCGCTGACCGCTTAAACCCAATTGATTCATGCTGTGTGTGTGATTAATAGAAGTCTGAGTCAAGGACCTAGTTCAAGGTCTAATCCACTATGGTTCCTTCAGATGTATACAATCAACACTAAGTGAGGTTCAAGTTCATAGGACATCTCACCTATTGCGCAGTATAAGATGCCCTAAAATTTTTAGTATATTAATATTATTATTTATTTTAGTTTATTTAGTTTATTTTTTTTTTTGACTTTTATGGGGGATTGTTGACTTTTTACCATTTTAAAAAGAAAAAGTAAAAAAAAAGAGTAAGGAAAGTAATAAGACCCCACATGAGCATTAAATGCTTGCGTGGGAGTCAGAACGCTCCCGATCACTCGACCAGCGTCCGCGATTGTTTTCTTTCCGTTCCATGATTTCCGAAAATGCTGAGCATTTGCTCGAGCTCCGCTCTTCCTTCCGTTATGGAGGAACGGTAACAAGGCCTAACGACCTAAATATATATATATATATATATATATATATAGACTAAGGGAAAAAGAGAATAGAAAAGTAAGAAAATTCAAATCCTAAAAGCTCTATTCAATTGTTGAAGATTCTGTTACTGCAAGTGGTTGGAGTTGGAATCTGTCTCAACAGAAGTCTGTCTTGGAGTTGTGAATCTGTCTCAACAAGGAAGTCTGTCTCAACAAGCTACTGGTAGTAAAAGATTTATTTAACAATATTATTATTATTATTATTATTTTGGGCATATGAATCATTGGGTTTGTACGTCCATCCGATCGTGCTCGCGGTAGGAGAATCGGATCGAGCCTGGTCATTATACCTTGGGGACAAATCGCCAACAATCCACATGAGGGGGCGAAAACTTGTCCTTAGGGCAATGTTTAACATGCCTCGACCAGTTCGATTTTTTTAAACTTTAGTTTATATTTTGAATTTAAATTTTAGATTATTTTCTATCATTTTCTAGAAAAGGATTTTTTTTGCAAAGATCAAAACAATTTTTCTAACAGTAAGATATATGATATCTCAAATTTAATTTTACAGTAAATAGAAAAGAGAGCGTTACTTGCTTATAACTTACTTATTATCTATTAATTTTTACTTAAGTTTTTGAATCACATGATTTTTATTCTATTAGTGAAGTTAATTGGATCGTAGGTAGATTGAAGCATTACAAATTGGTATTGTTGGGGGGTAAAATCGTTATTGCATTAATGTCCGTGCGAGGCGGCTAAGGCTGACCTCCTCCCTTTGCCTCTTCCGGGCTTCCGTAGCTCGGCCTCCTCCGGGCTTCCGTAGCTCGGCCCCCTCCGGGCTTCCGTAGCTCGGCCCCTCCGGACTTCCGTAGCTCGGCCTCCTCCGGGCTTCCGTAGCTCGGCTCCCTCCAGGCTTCCGTAGCTCGGCCCCCTCTGGGCTTCCGTAGCTCGGCCTCCTCCGGGCTTCCGTAGCTCGGCCCCCTCCGGGCTTCCGTAGCTCGGCCTCCTCCGGGCTTCGTAGCTCGGCCCCTTCGAGCGATCCACAACCTAACATCTACCTCCGCGGAACCTGACGCGGGAGAGCCCGAACCTACCTGAGCGGCATCCTAGACAAGGAATCATATCGGAACATGGCCTAAAGCCTATCATAACCGCCCCAGGCCTATTCAACCCGATCTCGAGACACCAAGGAGCTCTCCCAGCCGTCGATACCAAAACAAACAGGGTACGGACCCTAACGGCCCCACAATGGCCTGATTCTGTCCGTCTCCGTATCATAACAACCTCCGGACCTTCCAGAAGGCGCTCACGATCCAGATGGCAGTCTATAAATATCATAATCGCAGATTCCCTCAGGTACGCAACTCTGTACGCACACTTGCGCGCTTACACCCCACTCTCACTCTCCTGCTCTCGCCGGTAGCTCATCGCGCTCCTGCCCTTTGAAGCCTCCGATTGGCCGCCCCCGGAGAGGTCTCCCGGAGAGATCCACCTCCTCACTGTCTGGTTGATCGTCGATTTCTTCTCCACTGACTTGATCGGAGGGTCTTCCGCGGAGGACCACCCCCAGCGTCCCTCCGCGTGTGGGCTTCTTTTGTAGGTCCGCCCCCCTCTTCCTGGAGATCAACCGTGCCTGAGTCGGAGGACGGATTTCAGCGGCAACAGATTGGCGCTAGAGGAAGGGCCTCATGTCCCGTTAAAACTTGAAGAAAGGAGACAAGGATCCCGATCCGGAGAAGAACCTCTCTGATGGCCAACCGGAAGAGAGCAACCTCTGATGCCCAAGATCAGGTCGCCTCCCAGAGGCCTGATCCGACTGGTGCCACAGCACCACAACCCCCACCTGTCGAGACTCCATCGCCGCCTGCCATTCCGGTGACCCAGGACCAGTTCGCTACACTGGTCCAGCAAGTCCAGGCCCTTACCCATCTGGTACAGGAGCGCCTTGCGGCTCCTCCTGCTTCGCATCCTCGAAAGAAGCGGCAATTTCTTCTTCGCCGGCAACCTCCTCCTCTGATCCGCATGAATCAGCAGATCCCCCACATCGCCCCAGGGGGGACAAACCGGTCCCTCGAACCGGTTATAATAGAGACCCTCCCAGATCTCGACGAGCCCGCTCCCTCTCTCCGGCGACGTCTCACCATGATTCGATGCCATCCTTGCGGTTCTCGCACCCAGCCACGCCTCTACGGTGAGGAGGAGATCCGCTGTCAGATCCAAGGATGCGTCAGGAGCTGGATGCCGCCAAGCAGACCCATCTGCCCCAGCCCAAAGCAGAGCAGGGCATCCCTTTCTCTAAGGGAATCATGGAGGAAGTGATTCCCTCCCACGTTAAGCTGCCAACCGTCGAGCCCTATCACGGCTCCACTGATCCGGACGACCATCTCAGTAGCTTCCGTCAATAATGATGTTCCACGGAGCATCTGATGCGATCCTCTGCCGAGCCTTCCCATCCACCCTCAGAGGATCCGCCCGAACCTGGTTCAACGCCTTGAAACCGGGTTCCATTGATTCATTCGACGAGCTGAGCCACCTTTTTATTGGCCAGTTCGTCAGCAGCCGCCGCCATCGACGAAGATCCGACTCCCTCTCCGAAGTCAAGCAGAGAGAGGGGGAGTCCTTGAGGAACTACCTTGGCCGTTTCAACAAGGCCATGTTGGAGGTGGACCACCTTAATCATGAGGTGGCTATGTCCGCCCTGGCGGGGGGAGTTTCGAAGGAGAGCGACTTCTATCTGGCAATGGAGGTCAGCTACCCCCCATGTCTATCTGATATGATGGCCCTTGCGGACAAGTACGCTAGGGTCGAGGAGTCGCGGAGAGTGGCCCGCGCTGAGCAAGCAAGAAAGAAGCAAGAGCCCAAAGTTCCCGACAGACACCGCCCTGTCCGTCGGCCAAGTCCGCCCCGCCGCCCAAGAGTCCCTCCACTGCCGCCAAGGAATCGCTCCCGGAGTCCTCCCAGGCGATTCGATCGCTATACTCCGCTGACTGTGCCCCGGGCGCAGATCCTCATGGAGATAGAGCGCCAACTTCCCCGGCCAGTACCTCTCCGAGGGAACCCGACCGAAGGGATCCCGCTAAATACTGCCGCTACCATAGGGAGCATGGTCATGACACTGAAGAATGTTGGCAGCTGAAGAATGAAATAGAGAGGTTGATCGGCGGGGACGGCTAGATCAGTTTAGGAGGGCACCCGAGCCGCAGCAACAAGGAGGTGATCGCCAGCCCGAGCTCCCACAACTTCCTCCTCCACCAAATCCGCCTGTGGTTGGCCGTATCAACATGATTGAGGAGGCCGGCGGATCGAGCTCCAGGGGCAACGGTGATGCACCGTGCCGAAGAAGGCACGCACCGGCGAGCTCTCCTTTTCGATGATGATCTTCTTGGGATACAGCTCCCCCACGATGACGCACTAGTTGTATCCCTTAATTTGAACAATTATGATGTAAGCCGAATCCTTGTGGATAGTGGAAGCTCGGTAAACGTTTTGTACCTCGGTGTGTTTGCCAGGATGAAATTGCTCATGGAAAACCTTCGAGCCGTGGATTCCACCCTGATGGGATTCACCGGCGACGTCATCGTCCCAGAAGGAATCGTCACCCTGACGGTCCGCGCGGGAACCTGGCCCCTTGTAGCCATTGTTCAGACAGATTTCTTGGTAACCGACCTCAGGTCCCCATATAACGCCATATTCGGCAGGCCGGGTTTAATGTCTCTCAAGGCAGTAGTCTCCATCCCGCATCTATCTATGAAGTTCCCTACCGAGCAAGGAGTTGGTGTGGTTCGGGGAAGTCAAGCCATGGCTCGGCAATGTTTCGTTACGAGCCTTCAGTCTAGAATGCCCGAAGTTGACGGGCTAGACGCTCGTGAAGACTTCGCCGAACAGCGGGGAGAGCCGGCAGAAGAATTGGAGGAAGTACCATTGGACGAAGCTCGGCCCGACCGAACCATAAGGATCGGGTCGTTACTCAAAGGAGAGCCTCGGCACAGATTGATCAAGTTCCTCCAGAGCAATGCCGATATCTTCGCCTGGACCGCCTCCGACATGCCGGGAATCGACCCCGAGGTTCTCGTCCACCATCTCAATGTGGACGAGAGGCACAGGCCTGTCAAGCAGAAGAAAAGAAGCTTCGCCCCAGAGCGACAAAAAGCCATTGAAGAAGAGGTCGACAAACTCATAAAGGCCAACTTCGTTCGGGAAGTGAATTACCCGAATTGGCTATCAAATGTCGTCATGGTGAAAAAGTCAAACGGCAAGTGGAGGATCTGCATCGACTTCACCGACCTCAACAAGGCCTGCCCAAAGGACAGCTTCCCCCTCCCTCGGATCGATCAGCTCGTGGACGCCACCTCAGGCCACCAAATGCTATCATTCATGGACGCCTATTCCGGCTATAATCAGATCCGAATGGCCCCTGAAGATGAAGAAAAGACCGCCTTCATAACCGACCGAGGTACCTACTGTTACCGAGTTATGCCTTTCGGTCTTAAAAATGCAGGAGCGACCTACCAGCGGCTGGTCAACAAGGTGTTCAAGGAGCAAATCGGCCGGAACATGGAGGTATATGTGGACGACATGCTGGTCAAGAGCAAGGAGGCGTCACAGCATGTCGAGGATCTCTCGGAGAGCTTTGCAACGTTGCGCAAATATGGGATGAAACTCAACCCAACCAAATGCGCCTTCGGCGTCAACTCGGGAAAGTTCCTCGGCTTCATGGTCTCCCAGCGAGGTATCGAAGCTAACCCCCAGAAGATTCAGGCCCTCCAACAAATGACGCCCCCAGCATCAATTAAAGAGGTCCAGCGCCTAACCGGGAGGATAGCGGCCCTTAACCGCTTTGTGGCGCGGTCGGCCGAGAGATGCCTCCCCTTCTTCAAAACTCTCCGATCGGCCAAAAACTTCCAGTGGACTCCCGAGTGCCAGAAATCATTTCAAGAGCTCAAGAAGTACCTCGGCTCGCCTCCGCTTCTCAGTAGTCCAACCCAGGAGAGACCCTATTCTTGTACCTGGCTGTTTCGGAGAGCGCGGTTTGTTCGGTGCTAGTCAAAGAAGAAGGCAAGGTCCAGA
>UESW01004674.1:449793-630999 GCA_900491605.1 Calamus simplicifolius | reverse complement strand
TGACAAGGATCAATTCATCACCCTTGAAAGCAAAAGAGGAGGAGTTGTTACATTTGGTGACAATGGCAAAGGCCAAATCATGGGGTTTGGTAAAATTCAAATAACTCCCTCCACATATATTGAAAATGTTTATATGTCAATGGTTTAAAACATAATCTAATTAGTATTAGTCAATTATGTGATAAAGGTTTTAAAGTATCATTTGAAGCTTCTATCTGCACTGTTTCTAATCCCATTGATAATAGCATTGTTTTTATTGGAAATAGAAATGGCAATGTATACTTGATTGATTTAGACAATTTGTCTACTAGTAATCATTGCTTAGTTGCTAATAATGCTAATATGAATGAGATTGGTTGGTTATGGCATCGTAGATTAGGTCATGCAAGCACACACCTTATTTCAAAATTAATTAGAATGGATTTAGTAAAAGGACTTCCACAACTAGATTTTGAAAATAACAAAATTTGTGATGCATGTCAATTTGGAAAACAAACTAGAAATTCTTTCAAAACTAAAAATATTGTTTCCACTTCTAGGCCACTTGAACTACTTCACATGGATCTTTTTGGACCTACTAGAAACAAGTCTAGGAGGAAAGAAATATGGTCTTGTGATTGTAGATGATTACTCTAGATACACTTGGGTATTATTTTTAGCTCATAAAGATGAGACCTTTCCATTATTTTTGAAATTCTTCAAGAAGGTCACAAATGAGAAAAACAACACCATAGTGTCTCTAAGAAGTGATCATGGCACTGAATTTGAAAATCATTTATTTGAAAACTTTTGCATAGAAAATGGCATCATCATTTTTTAGCACCTAGAACACCACAACAAAATGGAGTAGTTGAAAGAAAAAATAGAACTTTAGAAGACATGGCCCGTACCATGCTATGTGAAAGCAACCTACCAAAATACTTTTGGGCGGAAGCTATAAACACGGCATGCTACATTCTTAATAGAGCTTTAATTAGGCCAATCATTAAGAAAACTCCTTATGAACTATGGAATAATAGAAAACCAAACATAAGTTACTTTCATGCATTTGGTTGTAAATGTTTCATTCATAATAATGGTAAAGATAATCTAGGAAAATTTGATGCAAAATCTGATGAAGGCATTTTCTTAGGATATTCAACATCTAGTAAAGCCTATAGAGTGTTTAACAAGAGAAACTTAATTGTAGAAGAATCTATTCATGTAATTTTTGATGAATCTTTAGCATCGAGTTCTGAAAAGATTGATGATGAGGAAGATACAAACATTCTAGAAAGAGACATTGAAAAATTGAATATAGATGTATCTTCAGATCATGAACAAGAAGCTAAAGATAATGATTCTCCTAGTGTTGATGTTGTTGATGCAAATCATAATGATGTAGATCTTCCTAGAGATTGGAGATATGCCTATGGTCATCCAAAAGAATTAATTATAGGTGATCCATCTCAAGGAGTAAGAACTAGATCATCAATGAGAAACATCAATAATCATCTTGCATTTGTATCTCAAATTGAACCTAAAACTATTGAAGAAGCTGAAAAAGATAATAATTGGATGTTAGCTATGCAAGAAGAATTAAATCAATTTACTAGAAATAATGTTTGGACTCTTGTAGATAGACCTAAAGATCATTCTGTTATAGGATCAAAATGGGTATTTAGAAATAAATTAGACGAAAATGGCATAGTAATTAGAAACAAAGCTAGATTAGTTGCAAAAGGATATAATCAAGAAGAAGGAATTGATTTTGATGAAACTTTTGCACCTGTAGCTAGATTAGAAGCAATTAGATTATTACTTGCATTTGCATGTCATATGCATATCAATTTATTTCAAATGGATGTTAAAAGTGCATTTTTAAATGGATTTATAAATGAAGAAGTTTTTGTTGAACAACCACCTGGTTTTGAAGATCATGAATTTCCAAATCATGTTTTTAAATTGCACAAAGCACTATATGGTTTAAAACAAGCACCTAGAGCTTGGTATGAAAGATTAAGTAAATTTCTGATTGAAAATGATTTTACAAGAGGAAATGTTGATAAAACACTATTTTTGAAAAGAAAAGACAAGGATTTATTAGTAGTACAAATATATGTTGATGATATTGTATTCGGTGCTACTAACAATTTGTTATGTCAAGAATTTGCTAAGTTAATGCAGGGTGAGTTTGAAATGAGCATGATGGGAGAACTCAACTTCTTCCTAGGACTTCAAATCAAGCAAAGCAAAGAGGAATTTTCATCAATCAAGCCAAATACACAAAAGAACTTCTCAAGAAGTTTGGAATGGAGTCAATCAAACCACTTGGACACCTATGAGTCCTTCATGCAAATTGGACAAAGATGAAGATGGTAAGAAAGTAGATCAAAAATATTATAGAGGTATGATCGGATCTCTTCTTTACTTAACAGCTAGTAGACCAGATATCATGTTTGCTGTATGTTTATGTGCTAGATTTCAATCTGAACCTAAAGAATCTCACTTAATTGCTGTAAAAAGAATCTTAAGATATTTAAGTGGAACTAAAAATGTAGGTTTATGGTACTCTAGAGACTCAACATTAAACTTGATTGCATATTCTGATTCTGACTATGCTGGATGTAAATTAGATAGAAAAAGCACAAGTGGTGCATGTCAATTCTTAGGAAGTAACTTAATCTCTTGGTTTAGCAAAAAGCAAAATTCGGTTGCATTATCTACTGCTGAAGCAGAATATGTTGCAGCTGGAAGTTGCTGTGCTCAAATCCTTTGGATTAAGAGACAACTTGAAGATTATGGCATACACTTGATAAAACTCCAATTAGATGTGATAACACGAGTGCAATAAATCTAACTAAAAATCCAATTCAACATTCAAGAACAAAACACATTGAAATTAGATATCACTTTATAAGAGAACATGTAGCTAATAATGAAATTTGTCTTGAATATGTTAATACTGAAGAACAATTAGCTGATATATTTACAAAACCTTTGAGTGAAGAGAGATTTTGTTATCTTAGAGGTGAATTAGGGATATGTGACCCTTTGGATTGATTTTGAAACTCTAAGGAATGACTATCTAGATTTCTATTAATTTCTTGATATTCCTTTCATAATTTTAAGGACAAATTATCTAGTCATCTGAGCAATTTGATTCTTCATACTCCAAAGATTTTTTCAAAATTTTATTGAACCTATTTTGACAAGTTTCAGATTTGAATCTCATTGTTTTTCTCTGAACTGTCAGTGGAGTCGACACCTCAGAATGAGGAGTCGACACCTTGTCTGTGTCGCTCTCGGTCCCTGACCTTGGAGCCGACACCGTATAAGTGGAGCCGACTCCAGTTCGAGCGCTGACTGTGTTAGCGATTTGGAGTCGACACCCGACTTTGCGGGAGTCGACACCTGGGGGTCCAAATTGATTTATTAGGGCAGAGTCGACACCTCGTCATTTCATCTTTTCAATCCTTAACCAAACTCTTCCCAAACTCTCTCAAAACCTCCCCAACTCAAATTCCACTCTATTCGAACTTTCCTAAGGATCTAAATGGCACCTAAGAGGAGAGGATCTGTATTGGAGCGCCCGTGACGACGGGAAGCATTCGCGAGGTGACCCATCCGCGAGCCGTCTCCGAGCGAGGATTCTCCAACCCAATCAGACAATCCAACCTTCTTCTCCTCAGGTAGATACCTTAGCCGGAGAGTAATCACAATGGGTAGAAAGGTTGATTTGAATTCTTTGAATCCGAGGGTTTTTCAATTGGAAATCAACTCAAAGAGCTAGGCTGGGATAAAGTGTGCTCATTAGATGTTCCTACTATCCAGCCCTAGTCAAGAATTTCTACTTCAATTTGTCTAGAGGTGATGGTGGGATCGTAAGCTCTGTTAGAGGTAAAAGAGTCACCTTACTTTTCAAAATTAGGAAATCTTCTAAGCATCCCATCACCGGATTAGTAGCAGATATGCACAGTGAGAGGTCAGATGCTCTGTCAAGGATGTTAGGGAGAGAAGTAACAGAATTTGAAGAGGTTAGGGCTAATCAATTGCCCTTGGAATTGAGGTTACTTCACAATATTTGCAGCAGGATTTTATTCCCTAAGACCGGTGATTTGAGTATGTCTCGGAGCGAGACATTGTGGTGATGGATAGTGTTTGACTGGTCAACCCATAAACCTTGCTGCAATGATGATTTTATATGGCCGAGGCTGGAGGAAAAAGGAGATCTTCCCTACCCTATGGCATGATTTTGACTATGGTTTTCAGGAGCCAAGGAGTTGTGATTTTGGATAATGAACCTTCCAAGAACCTGAGGCACACTGACTACTATAGTTTGGCTACATTGCATCGGATGGGATTTGTGAAGGTTAATGGACAATGGGAAGGAAAGGCAGTTTGGATGAGAGAGCCCTGAATGAGGTTTCTGCACCTTTTGAGGCTGGTCCGTCTGTGAGGGTTCCTTCTCCACAGCCTGGCAGTCCTGCTCCTGCTCCTGCTCCAGTTCCAATACCTCCATCTACTTCATTTGTCAGTTTTTCAGACCTTCAATTGGAGCAACTTAAAAGTCTACTTGCTGCTCAGAAGGAAGAAATGAAGACTGAGTTTGACAGTCAATTTATGAATTTAAAGAACTCTTTATTCTTGGATGATCGATTGAAAAATTGAATCAACTCTTGGCTCATCTGCTGAATCTTTAAGGAATGATCTAAAGAACATATTTGAAGAACTTAAAGATATTTGTGGAGACTCTGAAACCTATTCAAGTGCAATGCGAACTTCAAGATAAATTATGACTGCATGTGCATTTGTGACAGAAGGTTAAAAGAATTTGTAAGAACTCAGAGTGATGGGATGGGAAGAATTTAGAAGACTTACAAGATTATTAGAAAGAATACATGATTATCTTGCTATGTAATGACTTTATTAATGTAGTTTGATTTTTGTTTTAATGAAGAATAGTTGATGTATGTTTATCTTTAAATTTTCATGCAATGAAGAATAGGTTGATGTTTGACAATGAACAGTTTCACTTTGTAATACTTGACTTTTTGAAATGAAATTATCTTTTGATCTATCAATTTTATCATTTTACTCTTCTTAATCTTTTTGTTGATTACAAAAAAGGGGGAGAAAGTTATGTCGTATATGCATTGATTAGTTATGCTTTGATTGGTATTAAATTATTTTGGATATGCATTAATTAAATAAGCTTAAGTGAAAATTGATATAACTGAATTCTAGTATCAAACACTAAAATGTAAAGCAAAAGGAAGAACAATGTTAAATTGAACTTCATAGGGGGAGCTACCTTATTCAGGGGGAGCTTACCTGTGAGGATCACTTCTTGAAAATTTTGATTTAAGAATCTATGCATATACTCAATGTTTTTATAATCATCAAAAAGGGGGAGATTGTTGACCCAATTATTGATTTTGATGATTAATAAAGGATTGAGTATATTATTTGATTACTAATGGATTTACAAGTGTTTCAGGGCTTAAAAATATTTGATTAATTTAAAGGCATTAAGAAACGTGTTTTGAATCAATGCCAAATAAGTTTCAAAGTTTCAGAGCCTGGAGTCGACACCTAGAAAGTCTGGAGCCGACCCCATGGCCAATCAAATTTTTCTGATTTTTGATACGTCCGGAGCCGACACCTAGAGTTTCGAGCCGACACCCAGAGTTTCGGAGTCGACACTTACAGTGTCTGGAGCCGACTCCGATGCGGGGACAGAACGCATGATTTTTGACTACCTTGGAGCCGACACTTACAGTCTTTTGGAGCCGACACCTGACATGGCGAGCCGACACTTACTTTTTCGGAGCCGACTCCTCAACGAACTCAGAACTTTCTATTTTTGGATAACGACTTGGAGCCGACACCTGAAAAGTTGGAGCCGACTCCAACCTGTCAGAAAATTTTTAAAATGCCAGATCAGCTCTAACGGTAATATTTTTTTACCTAACTTCTAACGGATATATTTTGTTGGAAAAACTTTCCAGGTACTCCAACGGCTAGTTTCCACCCAAAAATGGATTAAAGAAATCTATAAAAGGGGGAAACTCGTTTGAAAAAAAAAAAAAAGAGAGAAAAAGAAAAATAGAAAATCAAAAATCGAGAAGTCTTGAGCCTGAAATCAAGAGAAAAGAATCAACTCAAATCCTTCCACTCCAAAAAGCTCAAAGAGAATCCAAGGCGTTCAAATTGAAAAATCGGAGGATTTTCCAAAGAAGAAAAAGCCCTTTTTGATTTCCAACTTCTCATCTGCAACATCTGTGAAGAATCGGAGCTGAGGCTTGATTCAACATCTCAAAGAGAAGAGGAAAAGAAGAAAAGAAGAAAAGCTCAAATCCAATCACTTCAAATCAGGCTTTTCTAAACTTGTTTATTTACTTTGAATATTTGCTCATTTAAGGAGCTGTGTGTTATTGTAAACATTATTCTTCTTGTTTTTGCTAGTTCAATCAGGGGGATTGAACTAGTGGAGGTTGTATACCTCGGGTCAAGCTAGATTAGCTTGAGTTTAGGGTTTTGTGCTGGTGAGCCCGGAAAACCAGCTGGGTTCGTTGTGATCCCGGGAAAACAACAAGTTTTGAGTTGTGATCTTGTAAAACAACTCGGCTGTAATCTAGTTGATTATAGTGTGGACCCAAGTGATCTTGGGAGTGGACGTAGGTGTTGGATACACCGAACCACTATAAAATCTTGTGTTTGCCGTGCTTTATTGTCTCTCTCTCTATCTCTTCATTTGTGATTAAATTTATTTGCACTTAATTATTTCAAAGCAATAGTTTTAAAAGGTTAAAATTTTTAAGAACCCAATTTACCCCCCCCCCTCTTGGGTTTCCATCTGGGCCAACACAATGCCAATAGCACTTGTTGCATGCATGTACCATAGGTGTTGTTGCTGCTGAATTTCATTCTCTGGCTTGGGAGTGGCCCACGTCAGGATTCGAATGGCGATCTTTCATCCGGATGAACCTATAAGACAGTCCTCATGCAGGAAGCATTGGGGGTGGCCCCTGCAGAAGACCCTCCGACACCCAAGTCAGTGGTAACTCTTAGCAAATAGATGTGAGGAAAAGGCTCTTGCAAAAGAGTCTCTCAAGGATGGCCTCCCAAGAGCTGTGAACTCAGCTAGAGTTTAAGAAATTTCAAAGATGCTAGTGCGTGAGTGTGCGTACATGAGAGAGTCTTGAAACTTGGTATTTATAGGCCACTGGGCGGGTTTTACCTGACTTTCTGCACGTGTCTTAGGCAGTTGAAAGCCAGTATTATTTGAATTTGATTCGAATATGATTAGTTACGAGGCCGATATGATTCGAATCATGTTAGTTACGAGGATCGACGGTTAGAAAAACTGGTTGGCACTTCCAGATTTGGTTATTTATGGGCATATTTGGCTTTTGTTTCCATCTTTGGGGTCCTGGGAGCCAATGTGATTGGAATCCCGCCAAATGATTAGAGATTTGAATTTTCGATGGCTATGGTCGGAGGGTCGTGTTTGGCTACTCGTTCCCATTTTAGAAAGATTGTTTTGAGATCCAAGTAATTGGAGCTATTTATCCTTTGAATCTCTTGGTGTAACATCAGGTAATAAGGGTGTTTGAGCTGAGCAAGGAGGTCTTTGGTCTTACCAGAGAGTAGGTATGGCTCGATCCCGCCGAGGCATGGAGACAGTTTGATCCTACCAAGGTATGAAGCTAGCTCGGTCCTGCCGAGGTATGGAGACAGCTCGGTCCTATCGAGGTATGGAGATAGCTCGGTCATGTCGAAGCATAGCGGTAGCTCAGTCCTGCCGAGGCATGGAGATAGCTCGGTCCTGCCGAGACATGAAGATAGCTCATCCTGCTGAGGCATGGAGATAGCTTGGTCCTGCCGAGGCACAGCGGTAGCTCGGTCCTGCCGAGGCATGGCGGTTTGTCTTTATCCGAACATGGCAGTTGACGAGTCAAAGTCAGAAACTGAAAATGATTCTAGCCTTTTCGTCATATGCACGGATATTAATGCAATGACAATTTTACCCCACATCAAGTGGCGATGTATGACCACTATGCAGGAAATAAATATAGGACAATTATTATCTCATTCCAATGTTATTTTGGAAAATTTTAAATTGGAACAAAGACTGGACAGTTATTCCCTTATTCCAATGTTATTCTCTTTGACTATTCTTTTGTTTGGGGACTTTTGTGCATCTCGGTGAAGCATTGAGGGAAAGCAAGGAGGAAGGCTGACCTTTCAATTTCAGAGCAAACATGGCTATCGGGCAAGATGGAAGAATGTGGTTGGTGGATTCTAAATTAGAATTGCAGTAATTGTGAGGTCCAATTTTTATCTCAGAAGCAAATGTGAGAATCTATTTGAACATTGTTTAGGATCAGATTGGCAGCTGAGCAAGTGTTTCATTGTTGCCATGGAAGCACCAATTCCATCTAATGAAGCTGATGCAAGAACTGGTAGACTTGGACGAGTGTAATGGGGACCTAAAGCAGTTTCATGATTTCCTTTTCGTTATCCAGATTTAGCAACAATTTCCAGCGCTTGTCAGTGTTTACTTTGAGCGTTTGAAAAAGTTAAAAAATAAATAAATAAACTTTAAAGGATCCACTCGAGCTTTAAAAGCTCACGTGGGAGTGAGCGTAACGTCGGCGAGCATTCCGTGATTTAATTTCTAAAAATTAATTTCCAAAAACGCTCAAGCGTTCGCTCGAGCATTCCGATTTTCCTTCCGTTCCAAAAGAAACGGTAATAAGGCCTAACGATCAAAAATATTTATATATATATATATATATATATATATATATATATATATATATGGATAGGCTAAAGAAATAGAGTAGTAAGGAAATTCAAATCCTAAAAGCTTTGTGCTCTGTCTCAACAAGTTGGGAGATGGTAAAAGATTTATTTAACTATTATTATTATATTTTTATTTGGGCATTTAAAGTTTCATTGGGTTTGTACCTCCACCCGATCGTGCTCGTAGGAGGAGGATCGGATCGAGCCGGGTCGTTATACCTTGGGGATAAATTGCCAACAACCAGGGGCCAAAAACTTATCCTTAAGGCAGTGTCTAATACGCCTCGACCAGCTAGATTCTTTTTATATTTAGTTTATATTTTGAATTAAAATTTTTAGATTAATTTTCTAGCATTTTCTAGAAAAAGATTTTTGCAAAATCAAAAATAATTTTCTAACAGCTAAGGACAAGTTTTTGTATCATTAGAAAGTGCTAGATTTTATTATAAGTAATTTTAAAAAAAATCTTATTTTTGAATCTGTGCAGAAGCCTTAGAATTTATTTTAAAAAAGTGTTTTGAATTTAAAATTTAAAATTCAAAATTAAAATTTGAAATTAAAATTTTGAAATTTAAAATTTAAAAAAATTTTGAAACTCAAATTCAAATTGAATTATTTGAGTTAATTCTTGCTTAGTGATTATATTATTATTGCAAGTAGTTTCTAGATTTAATTCTTTTGAATTTAAATTTAAAATCTAGAAATATCTAAAAAATCACTAATTTAAAAAATTTAAATTATAAGGCTAAACCTTTAATTTTTTGGTTGTGCAGAAAGAATTAAGCAACCAACTTACTCAAAATGGGTTCTAATGATCTTAGTACAATCAAACCTCACTACAAAAAAAAATGACTATTATGACGAATTATTTCATCGCAACAGGTACAAAAGTCGTCGTAATAAATTATTACGATGATAAAAATTCATCGTAATACATTACAAATCGTCGTATAATATGTTGTCGTAATAACCTATTACGGAGACTTATTTTCGCCGTAATAGGTTGATATTACGGTGAAATTAAGTCGTCGTAATATGTTTTTATTTAAATTTTAAAAATATTTAAATATTATTATGGCGACTTATTTTCACCGTAATATCAACCTATTACGACGAAAATAAGTCGCCGTAATAGGTTTTTATTTAAAAATTAAATTTAATTAAAATCTTATTAATTAAATGGATCATTTTTTAGGAGGTGGTAAAGCCAAGTGAAATACTGGCTTACCCTTTAGGCCTATTTTCTGTTATAGAATTACCAGATCCTAAATCTAATACTCAACAAGGTTCTTCCAGTATAGTTGATACTTCCTCTTCATCAATATCAAAAATACCCAAGAAATAGATTTTCATTGTAGACATAATTTTAAGTGATATATCTGATAACCTTTATGATGTCTACCTTCCTACTAAAATTGCTAAGGAACTATGGGATGCCCTTGAGGCTGAATATGGAATGGATGATGCTGGTCTAGATCGATTCACCATCTCAAAATTTTGAAAGTACATAATGGTAGATTCCAAACCTATTAGTATTCAAATTCATGAATTCCAAGATTTTCTTAGAAAGTCTGAGTTGCCTGGCTGTAGTTTTTTCTGAAAACTATAAGGTCCAAGCCTTAGTAGATGCCCTTCCACCTTCTTGGTCATCCTTTACTCGAGAGCTAAGCCATAAGCAAGGTAGCTTGACCCTAACAAAAGTGATTAACTCTATTATGATTGAAGAAGAACACTGGCTTAAGCTCAATAAAATCAAAAGACTGATCTTGGACCTAAAATCCATCTGACCGAGTCAAATCCAACTCCAAATCAATTCAAACCTAAGGGAAAGAATTTTAAGAAGAAGAAATTCCAATCTAGATCCAACCAATCATACAAACCTCCTCAAAACCGATCAAATCATAACTGACCAAATCAAAGTCAAAAAATTATAAAGGCACATCTGTTTTGTGTGCGGAAGGACAAATCATGTGGCGAATGACTGCTACCACCGAAAGACTGAACCATTGAGGAAATCATCTAAACCACAAGTTAACGTGGTTAAGAGTGGTGCTGAGCCTTCTTTCAGGTCAATAAATTTAAAATTCTTAATTAACTCAACCCAATCTTCTTGTGATTAGTGGCTTGATTCAGGAGCTAATGTTCATGTTTGTTTTGATCGCTCCTGGTTCTCCACCTTTCAGGAATCAAGTGGAGGAGGTGTGATACTTGGGAATAATTCTTTAGCATAAGTGCTTGGAAAAGGTCAAGTGGATCTAAGATGACATCTGGAAAGATCCTGGTCCTTCACGAAGTACTATTAGTTTCTAGTGTTAGAAGAAATTTGATTAGTGGATCTCTCCTTATATCTAGAGGATATAAAATTATTCTAGAGTCAAATAAAGTTGTAATTACTCATAATAATGAGTTTGTTGGTAAAGGCTTTGTTTGTGAAGGTCTTTTTAAATTAAATGTATCCTCTAAGTTATCTAATAAAAGTCCTCTTATTTTTAATGTTGAATCTTCAAATGTTTGGCATAATAGACTTGGTCATGTGAATTTTGATCATATTCATTATATAACAAATCTTAATCTAATTCCTAATGTTCATATTGATAGAAAGTTTAAATGTGAGATTTCTATTCAAGCCAAGATGTCAAGAAAGCCTTTTAAATTAGTAAGTAGAAGTTCAACACTTCTTGAATTAGTTCATAGCGACATATGTGACTCTACCAAGTTTCCTACACGGGAGGAAGTCGTTACTTTGTAACATTTCTTGATGACTTCTCTCGATATTGTTACATATATTTGATAAAATCTAAGGATGAAGTATTAGATAAGTTTAAGATTTCTAAGGTAGAAGCTGAAACCCAAATGAGAAAAAGCTTAAGAAATTTAGGTCAGATCGCGGTGGTGAATATACCTCAAATAAAATGACTCTATTTTGTCAAGAATATGGGGTTATTCATGAAGTTACACCACCAAACTCTCCTCAATCCAATGGTGTAGCTGAACAAAAAATCATGCATTAATGGATATGGTTAACTCAATGTTAATAAGTTCAGGCATACCTGAGAACTTGTGGAAGGAAGCTCTTTAGCTACATGTTATATTTTAAATAGGATACCCTTTAAGGATAGTCCTAAAACACCTTTTGAGCTTTGGAAAGGTAGAACACCAAGGCTAGATTACCTTAAAGTATGGGGATGCTTAGCTAAGGTGGGAATACCTGAACCTAAGAGAAGAAAAATAGGACCTAAAACCGTAGATGCTATCTTTATAGGTTATTCCTTAGATAGCAGTATAAATAGGTTCTTAGTGATAAACTCTGATATAAGTGGCATCTTAAATAATACTCTTATCGAATCAAGAGATGCTACTTATTTTGAAAATATTTTCCTTTCAAGAACCAAGTACCAAATCTCTCTTCTAATCCTTTCTTGGTTCATGATTCTTTTAAAGCTGGCTCCTCTAATGAGTCAAAGAAAAGAAAAGATCTAATCCTCAAGGTGGACCTTCTGAACTTAGGAAAAGTTCAAGGATAAGGAAAGAAAAAGATCTTGGTGAAGGTTTCTTTACTTTCCTAGTCAAAGGCGAACCTTCTTCTTTTTCAGAGGCGATATCTTCTCCTGATGCTCCTTTTTGGAAGGAAGCTATTTTTTTTGAATTTAATTCAATCTTACAAAATGAAACTTGGATCTTATCTGATTTACCTTCTGGAAGCAAACCTTTAGGGTGTAAGTGGGTATTTAAGAAGAAATTTAGATCTGATGGTTCAATAGAAAAGTATAAGGCTAGATTAGTAGTCAAAGGGTATAACCAAAAGAAAGGGTTAGATTTCTTTGATACATATTCTCCTATAGCTAGAATAACAACTCTTAGATCATTTCTTGCTATTGCTTCCATTCATAAGTTAATCATTCATCAAATGGATGTGAAGACTGTGTTCCTAAATGGAGATCTTGAGGAGGAGATCTATATGGAACAGCCTGAAGGTTTTGTTGTAAAGGGACAAGAAGACAAGGTTTGTAAACTTATCAAGTCCCTTTATGGTCTTAAACAGGCTCCTAAACAATAGCATGAGAAATTTGATCAAATTATTCTATCTTTTGGATTTCAAATCAATAATCATGATAAGTGTGTCTATTCTAAAATCATCGACAATGATTGTGTAATCCTTTGCTTATATATAGATGATATTTAAATTTTTGGAACATCTCTTGAAATTATTTCAAGTGTTAAATCTTTCCTCTCTTCTAAGTTTGAAATGAAAGATTTAGGAGAAGCGGATGTAATCCTAAGGATGAAGCTTATCGAGTCTCATGAAGGGATAGCTCTCTCTCTTTCTCATTCTATAGAAAAAATGATCAAGAAGTTTGGTTATTCCAATCTTAAATCTATATCTACTCCTTTTGATCCTAGCTTTCACTTAAAGAAAAATTTAGGTGACCCAATTAATCAATTAAAGTATTCTCAAATTATAGGATCTCTCTTGTATGTAGCAAACAGAATAAGACCTGATATTGCCTATGCTGTAGGAAGACTTAGTAGATATAATCAAAATCCTGATCAATCTCATTGGGTAGCCTTAGAAAGAGTATTCCAATATTTAAAGGGAACACTTAATCTCTCTTTGATGTTCGCTGAATACTCTGAGGTGGTTGAGGGTTACAGTGATGCTAATTGGGTCACTGATTCTCATGATTTAAAATCAACCATCGGATATCTCTTTCTTCTTGGCGGTGCTGCTATTGCTTGGGGATCAACTAGGCAAACTATCATTTCTAGAAGCACCATGGAGGCCGAGTTGATAGCTCTGGATACCATCTGTAATGAGGCAGAGTGGATAAAAAATTTAATATCAGAGCTACCTTTGGTACCTAAGCCAGTTCTAGCTATATCAATCATTGTGATAATAAGGCCGCAATTGAACTGATAAATCAAAAGAGTACCAATAAAAAGATGAATCGCCATATACGGCTTCATCATAAGTCTATAAGACAACATAAGAAAATGATGTTATCTCTTTGGAATTTGTTAAATCTGAGAAGAATTTAGCATATCAATTAGCTAAGGAATTATCTAGGAGTAGAGTCCTAGATTCATCGAGGGGATGGGGCTTAAGCCCATTATTTGGTCACCAGCAGTGGATACCCAACCTCTATGATTGGAGATCCCATGAATGAGGTTCAATGTGGTAGAAACGAAGCTCATTGAGTGATCGTGTTAGAGCACAAATTTTGAAAATATTTTTCAACCCATCCCTATGATGAGTGCTCTTATAAAGTGACAAAGTAAATTTGTGTAAGGTTGAGTGATTCTCTTAATGGATCCGAGGTAGGTTATCTACAGGGTATTAGTCACCAATACCCTTGGAGGATTCACCTATATGAGAATTGTCATATTAGGCCGTGACTAAAGGTTTGGGCTAACCTTAAGAAATTCTCATGAAAAATCAAGGTACTAAACGCAAGGCCTTTAATATGCATTGACCGCTTAAACTCAATTGATTCATGCTGTGTGTATAATTAGTAGAAGTCTAAGTCAAGGACCTAGTTTAAGGTCTAATCCACTATGGTTCTTTTAGATGTATACAATCAACACTAAGTGAGACACCTCACCCATTGCGCGCCTTAAAATTTTGGTATATTAATATTATTATTTATTTTATTTTAGTTTATTTTATTTTTTAAAACTTTTATAGAGGATTGTTGACTTTGAGCATTTGAAAAAGTTAAAAAATAAATAAATAAACTTTAAAGGACCCACGCGAGCTTTTAATTGCGAGGGACGTTATCAGAACGCTCGGCGAGCGTTCCGTGATTTAATTTCTGGAAACGCTTTTCCTTCAGTTGATTAATTGCCTTATGCTGTTGGTTGCAAACTCTTGTCAATGTCTTGCACTGCGTTACACTGACTGGTGGCATCCATGTGTTTTCAAGGAGGTGGTTGCCAGATTGCTTCAAAAAGCTTATGCTGGTGGTACGGCAATGAGAAAGTTATTATGCCAATAAGACCAGTATGAGTTAGGAGTTGTGTAGCAGAGCAGTTATGATGTTCTGATAGAGTAGTTTTGCTAGCAGATTTAGTATAAATTTAGTATTGCAAGGTGTAATAGTATATTTGACTAGAAGAACAAAGAGTTAATTAGCAAACGGATCACAGCAAGTTCTCAAAAAGTGTTGTCGCTGAAATCTGTCCTTCGACTCGGGCGCGATCGGGACGCAGCGCGGGCTCCTCCTGGGCGGACCTGCAAGACAGTCCTCACGCGAGAGGCGTTGGGGGTGGCCCTCTGCGGAAGACCCTCCGACGCCCAAGTCAGTGGAGACCAGCAATCAACAAATATGGGGAGAAGGATCCCCAGGAAGAGTTCCTCCGAGCTCTCGTGGGAGCTTTCATGGCGGAGTGTGAGAACTGCGAATGAAAAATGGGCGTAGAATAGCCGTACCTGAGAGGCTTGAGGGTGGTAGTATTTATAGGCGGTCACCTGACTTCTTGGACGTGCTCTGGATGAGGTCTGAAAGTTGTTGGGATTCGAAACGGATTCGAATCAGGTTGTTACAGGGCCGGTAGGATCCGTATCTGGTTAGTTAGAGGATCGACGGCTGGGAGGCGGGGAGAGCTGGCCGATGGCTCGAGACTCAGTGGCTGCGTGGTCCCTAGGCCACTATTGTAGGTCCTAGGCCACGTCTTGGCATGATTCCTTGTTTGGAATCTTATTCTGTTACAGTGAATTTGAACTCTCCCGCGCCAGATTCCGCAGAGGTGTTTTGAACTGTGGTTCAGTCATCATGGCTGGCGGAGGCTCGGCGGAGGTAGGTGCCGAGGCACAAGGGGCCAATGTGGCAGCCATAAATGCCTTGATGCAAAAGACATAGCGTGGTTGCGGAGGCCGAGGTATGTTGGCCGAGCTATTTTGGCCGAGCCGAGCTATGCTGAAGCTGGCTGAGGCTGAGGCTGGCCGAGCTATGCTGGCCGAGCCGAGCTATGCTGAAGCGCTGAGGCTGAGGCTGGCCGAGCTATGGCCGAGCTATGCTGAAGCTGGCTGAGCCGAGCTATGGCCGAGCTATGCTGCTGGCCTGAGAGGCTGAGCTATGCTGAAGCTGGCCTGCTATGCTGGCCGAGCTATGTTGGCCGAGCTATGCTGAAGCTGGCTGAGGCTGAGGCTGGCCGAGCTATGATGGCCGAGCTATGTTGGCCGAGCTATGCTGAAGCTGGCTGAGGCTGAGGCTGGCCGAGCTATGCTGGCCGAGCTATGCTTTCTCCTCTCTTTTTATTCCATTAAATGCTGGCCAAGTCATTATGACCGTTTCTGCACCATTAAATGCTCCAGCCTATTGATTTGACTGCCGGATATTAATGAGGGGGCCCTTGGGAGAAACGCACACGACATGACGTGGCCCTTTTTTCCCTCTTGTTCTCTTTCTTCATTATGAGGAGACTCTTGTTGCTAGAATGTCGCGCAGCAGGCCAGCTGGCAAGCAGGGCATTTGGACTGGGCGCGACCCCATCGCCGATGTGAGTGGTCAACAATGCAATGACGATTTTACCCCTCATCACATGCCCCCCACTCCCTAGTCCGAAGTGTAATTTCGGATATAGGGAGTAGAATTCTGGAGCAATCTTATTTAGGGGACGTGTCATTCGATCCTCTGTAGAGGAAGTGTTTATCTCTGTGTAGGTTAGAGAAAGGCCTGGGCGGCCCTCTTGCTGAAGTAAAATAAGGTGCTTTAGTTGCACTAGAGTGTCCGAGAAATTATCCGGCTGGGACGAAGCTTTAGTGCTGTATCACTCGGATTGGCCGAGGCTGCAGAAATATATCACTCAGTCTTCGGCCGAGGCTTTTGATAATAAGAGATGCACTCCAGCTCTGGCCGGGGCTTTTGATAATAAGAGATGCACTCCGGCTCTGGCCGGGGCTTTTGATGATAAGAGATGCACTCCGGCTCTGGCCGGGGCTTTTGATAATAAGAGATGCACTCCGGCTCTGGCCGGGGCTTTGATGATAAGAGATGCACTCCGGCTCTGGCCGGGGCTTTTGATGATAAGAGATGCACTCCGGCTCTGGCCGGGGCTTTTGATAATAAGAGATGCACTCCGGCTCTGGCCGGGGCTTTTGATGATAAGAGATGCACTCCGGCTCTGGCCGGGGCTTTTGATAATAAGAGATGCACTCCGGCTCTGGCCGGGGCTTTTGATAATAAGAGATGCACTCGGCTCTGGCCGGGGCTTTTTATGACCTGCTTCTCATTGTAATTTTATGGATGAATTTATTACTCGGTTGTTGCCGAGCCTTCAGAAATATATCACTCGGTCTTTGGCCGATGCGAAATTTATTACTTGGTTGTTGCCGAGCCTTTAAAAATAAATTACTCGGTTGTTGCGAGCCTTCCCAAGATGCTACTCTAACCGAGGCTTCCAAATATTAATTTCTAACCGAGGCTTCAAATAAATTACTCGTGTTGCCAAGCCTTATGCTACTCGATTTTGCTACTGTAACCGAGGTTGCTACTCGGTTGTGACCGAGGCGGTGTTGCCGAGCCTTCAAATAATAAATTACTCGGTGTTGCCGAGCCTTCCCAAGATGCTACTCGGTTGTAACCTAGGCTTCCAAATAAATTACTCTGTTGCCGAGCCTTCAAAGATGCTACTTGGTTGTAACCGAGGCTTCAAATAATAATTGCTACTCGGTTGTGACCGAGGCTTCAAATAATAAATTACTCGGTGTTGCCGAGCCTTCAAATAATAAATTACTCGGTGTTGCCGAGCCTTCCCAAACTCCTGCTAGAACTGTAACCGAGGCTTCCAAATATTAATTGCTACTCGGTTGTGACCGAAAATAAATTACTCGGTGTTGCCGAGCCTTCAAATAATAAATTACTCGGTGTTGCCGAGCCTTCAAAGATGCTACTCTCGAGGTTGCTACTCGGTTGTGACCGAGGCTTCAAATAATAAATTACTCGGTGTTGCCGAACCTTCAAATAATAAATTACTCGGTGTTGCCGAGCCTTCCCAAGATGCTACTCGGTTGTAACCGAGGCTTCCAAATAAATTACTCGGTGTTGCCGAGCCTTCCAAGGTGCTATTCGGTGTAACCGAGGCTTCCAAATATTAAACTCCGAGGGCTCGGTGTTGCCGAGCCTTCAAATAATAAATTACTCGGTGTTGCCGAGCCTTCCCAAGATGCTACTCGGTTGTAACCGAGGCTTCCAAATAAATTACTCGGTGTTGCCAAGCCTTCCAAGGTGCTATTTGTAACCGAGGCTTCCAAATATTAATTGCTACTCGGTTGTGAAGGCTTCAAATAAATTACTCGGTGTTGCCGAGCCTTCAAATAATAAATTACTCGGTGTTGCCGAGCCTTCCAAGATGCTACTCGGTTGTAACCGAGGCTTCCAAATAAATTACTCGGTGTTGCCGAGCCTTCAAGATTATATTTTACTTGGCACTGCCAAGGTTCGGAGACCACTCGGCCAGTCAAGATTATATTTTACTTGGCACTGCAAGGTTCAGAGACCGTTACTCGGTTGTAGCCGAGCCTTCAAGATTATATTTTACTTGGCGCTGCCAAGGTACGGAGATTGCTCGGCCCGGCCGAGGATTTATACGACCTGCTTCTTATTGCAGCTTTCAAGGAGAGTTATAAGAATTTTGCAGGCCTTTTAAAACTAAACATAATTCAATGAATAAAAATGGGTCTAGAAAGAGCATACTTTTATGGATGAATTTATTACTCGGTTGTTGCCGAGCCTTCAGAAATATATCACTCGGTCTTTGGCCGATGCTCTAGAAAATATTACTCGGTTGTTGCCGAGCCTTTAGAAATATATTACTCGGTTGTTGCTGAGCCTTCCCAAGATGCTACTCGGTTGTAACCGAGGCTTCCAAATAAATTACTCGGTGTTGCCGAGCCTTCAAGATTCAGAGACCGCTCGGCCCAGTCGAGGATTATAAAGATTATATTTTACTTGGCGCTGCCAAGGTTCGGAGACCGTTACTCGGTTGTAGCCGAGCCTTCAAGATTATATTTTACTTGGCGCTACCAAGGTTCGGAGATTTATTGCTCGGCCCAGCCGAGGTTCGGAGAATTTTTACTTGGCCCTGCCAAGGTTCGGAGAATTTGTTGCTCGGCCCAGCCGAGGTTCGGAGAATTCTTGTTCAGATAGGTAACTCGGTCGTACCGAGGATTGGTGAGCAGCACCTATTTCTTTTCGCAATTTTTGGCAATGTAATGCATGATGATTCACATTGCAAATTACGAACACACGTCCTAACAGGAAGGTATAATAGAGTATATAAAAGTGGACTTATAGAGGACATACCCTATTGATAATACTTACGGAGATTGTCAGTGTTCCATGTCCGGGGGACAGACTTTCCGTTTAGATCTTGTAGCTTGTAGGTTCCCAGTCCAATGATCTCCGCTATTTGGAATGTGCCTTCTCAGTTTGGTGCCAGCTTTCCTTGTTCCAGTGGTTTGGAGACAGAGGCTTTTTAGAGAACAAGATCGCCAGGTAGGAAGGCTTTCTCCTTGACTCTGGAGGCGTGATAGCACCCGCGGAGAGGGAAGTCCTATCTCCACGGGGATGATAGTTTCCACTCCGAAGGCCATCCGAAACGGGGTCCCGCATGTGGAAACACTCTGGGCGGTGCGGTAGGCCCACTGGCTGAGGCTGAAGCTGGCCGTCGGACTTCTGTGAAGCATGGAGTCAAGAACTCCTTGTCTTGGCTTTATGACATCATCCTTCCTCATGCAAAAGGTGCAAGGGGGCAACGTGGCAGCCATGGATGCACATGGCCTTTATGAGGCCATAAATGCTTTGGTGCGCATAGCACGGCTATGGAAGCCGATCTGTTGTGCCAAGGCAGGGAGAAGGCGGAGATGGCATTGAGTCATGGCGAGAGGACACCGAAGAGAGGGATCAGGCCCGCTGAGATCTGGGGAGATCCTTGTCGCAGCCACCTTGCGGGACTGGTCTGGCCTCCTTAGGTCGATGTGGGGGTCCATGACTCCATGCGGACCAGAAGAAGAAGTGGCTGGAGAAAGAGGAGCTATGGCCACTTCGGGGAGGCATGGAGCAGGGGCAGCTATGATTGGATGGGAAGCTGTAAGGTGCTCTTGAACCAGATGGGTCAAGGCTTGGACCTGCTGGACCAAGGTGGCGAACTGGTCCTGGGTCACTGGAATAGCTGGTGGCGATGGAGTCTCAGCTGGTGGCAGCGGCGGTGCCACGATACTCATCGGATCGGGTCTCTGGGAGGCGATATGGTCCTGGGCTTCAGAAGTTGTCCTTCTCCAATTAGCCATTGGAGAGGTTCTCTTCCAGATCGAGATCCTTGTCTCCTTTTTTCAAGTTTAACGGGACTTGAGGCCCTTCCTCTAGCGCCAATCTGTTGCCGCTAAAATCTGTCCTCCGACTCAGGCGCGATCGGGACGCAGTGCGGGCTCCCTCCTGGGCGGACATGCAAGACAGTCCTCACGCAAGAGGCATTGGGGGTAGCCCTCTACGGAAGACCCTCCGACGCCCAAGTCAGTGGAGACCAGCAATCAACAGAAAAATGGAGAGAAGGATCTCTCGGGAAGAGTTCCTCCGAGCTCTCATGGGAGCTTTCATGGCGGAGTGTGAGGGCTGCGAATGAAAAATGGGCATAGAATAGCCGTACCTGAGAGGCTTGAGGGTGGTAGTATTTATAGGCGGTCACCTGACTTCTTGGACGTGCTCTGGATGAGGTCTGAAAGTTGTTGGGATTCGAAATGGATTCGAATCAGGTTGTTACAGGGCTGGTAGGATCCGTATCTGGTTAGTTAGAGGATCGACGGCTAGGAGGCGGGGAGAGCTAGCCGATGGCTCGAGACTCAATGGCTGCGTGGTCCCTAGGCCACTATTGTAGGTCCTAGGCCACGTCTTGGCATGATTCCTTGTTTGGAATCTTATTCTGTTACAGTCAATTTGAACTCTCCCGTGCTAGATTCCGCAGAGGTGTTTTGAACTGTGGTTCAGTCATCATGGCTGGCGGAGGCTCGGCGGAGGTAGGTGCCAAGGCACAAGGGGCCAATGTGGCAGCCATAAATGCCTTGATGCAAAAGACATAGTGTGGTTGCGGAGGCCGAGGTATGTTGGCCGAGCTATGCCGAAGCTGGCCGAGGCTAAGGCTGGCCGAGCTATGCTGGCTGAGCTATGCTGAAGCTTGCTGAGGCTGAGGCTGGCCGAGCTATGCTGGCCGAGCTATGCTGAAGCTGGCTGAGGCTGAGGCTGGCCGAGCTATGTTGGCCGAGCTATGCTGAAGCTGGCTGAGGCTGAGGTTGGCCGAGCTATGCTGGCCGAGCTATGCTGACCGAGCTATGCTGAAGCTGGCTGAGGCTGAGGTTGGCCGAGCTATGCTGGCGGAGCTATGCTGAAGCTAGCTGAGGCTGAGGCTGGCCGAGCTATGCTGGCCGAGCTATGTTGGTCGAGCTATGCTGAAGCTGGCTGAGGCTGAGGCTGGCCGAGCTATGATGGCCGAGCTATGTTGAAACTGGCTGAGGCTGGCCGAGCTATGCTGGCCGAGCTATGTTTTTTCCTCTCTTTTTATTCCATTAAATGCTGGCTAAGTCATTATGACCATTTCTGCACCATTAAATGCTCCAGCCTATTGATTTGACTACCGAATATTAATGAGGGGGCCCTTGAGAGAACCCACTCACGTGACGTGGCCCTTTTTTCCCTCTTGTTCTCTTTCTTCATTATGAGGAAACTCTTGTTGCTAGAATGTCACGCTAGCAGGCCAGCTGGCAAGCAGGGTATTTGGACTGGGCGCGACCCCATCGCCGATGTGAGTGGTCAACAATGCAATGACGATTTTACCCCTCATCAAAGAGGAAAAAAAAAAAAGAAAACAAAAACTTATGTAATATACATCAATGAACATAGAAGCAATAAACTTGAAATTACATAACAATCAAGCCAAAGCAAGATGCTATGACTATTAATGAAATAAGATAAGCATGAAGTTTGCACAACGATTTAAATCTTAAGTGGATGTAGAGCAGAGAAAATGATGAACCAACGAAGGCAGTTTCATCCGGCCACCTCCCCTTTGACCTAACAAAGGATCCGAATCTACTCTCGCTATCTTCTACCTCTTCTACTTACATTGAAGTTGATAAATAATGAGTGATTTTGAGCTAGTCTTCATCCCTCCCTCCGCTTAGTCTCCCTTGAAGCCTCCTCTCCAGTGGGGAACAACCGTGAACCAACTATTAAGCAAGAATTTAGTTTATATGACTGTAAAAAGAATGTGCACTGTGAGCGATTCAGAAGTGGATGATGAGATTTTAAAGAGTAAACAGAGAAATGTAATAAATTTTTAAGCTGATGGACCTAAAAAAAAAGCGTCAGTATGGACAAATCATAGCAAGAAGGGACAACTAAAATAATAATAAAAACCAGAGTGGAAGTAAAAATGGAAAATACCTTCTAGTTCTCCACTTCACCACATGGTGATGGATGGATGCGAGGAATTTAAACTTTTAACATCTCTATTTTAATGTTCCTAGGTCATGTTCTTAACATCATTATGTTAAAAAAAAGTCTAGCGCATCTTTTGAACTATGATTTAAACTTTAAAAGAACAAAAAATCTATAAAAATACAAAACTGTTAACATATTTTTCTATTAGAACAAAATTTAAAAGCAAAGAAATTGCAGCGGAAACAAAATAAATAAAGAGGGAAGGTGACGCACCAACAAAGATAGTTCACCACTAGACGGAGCTGAAGTCGACACTTCAATTGTGACCAATGCAGCATGCTAACCCAAACAGACCAAAAAAATTGGCAACCAAGGTACATATTTTGCTGCTTTCTTCTCCATCTTCAGCCTCCCTTCTATCCTCTTCCTCTGATCCATCTTCTTCTAGCATGATCCTATGCTCCCGGATATGAGCAATCTTGTGCCAGTCCTCTCCCGTCTCCCTCTTGCAACGCTTTGCTAGTTGCGGGCAACCGAAGATTAATAAGTATTGGAGTGCAGTGAGTTGTTGCAGGCCATCTGGCAGCATTGCTAATTTGGGACATCTCCAAATATGCAGCTCGCATAGTGAGGTGATGCCTCCTATCCACTCTGGCAAAGCAGTCAACTCATCGGCTCCTCGTAAGAGATCGGAGGGCAGTGAAGAAGGGGGTGGGCTGCTGTTGCTTCCTTCCTTCCCAGTTTAGACTAAGATTTTTGAAATCATATAAGCAAAGGGTATGGAGGGAGGGCAGGTATATAATACCCTCTGGCAAAGTGGTTTGCTCATCACAAGACCGAATTTGTAGCTCCTCAAGGCTGATGGAACATTGCAGCCCATCCCACCACTCAGACAACGATGATGACGATACTCCACGTATGTCAATATCTAATTTTTTAAGTTTGGACAATCCTGCAAGGCTCCCTTCTAATAAGAGCATCTCATCACTACCCTTTATTGCAAGATCCTTTACAGAGTATGGAATACATGGCTGCACCATCAATTTGGGACAAAATGTTATAGATAACTCGGTAAGGTGAAGAAAGGTTGTCATCTTTCTTTCCGCTATTGTTGGTTCTGTATTCCATTCTTCCAAATTAGGCATTTTCTTTAAATACAACACCTCTAGCGATGGAAATGCACTGCCACCGGTACCATCCCCATAAAACTCCTCTCCGATTCTCCTTATGGCACGCATTCCAACCATACTAAGTTTCCTTAGTAAAGGCAATTGACCAAGTGGTAGAAGGCAGCCACACCTCTCAAGCCCCGACAAATGGAGCTCAACCAATTTTAATAAAGAAGATGACATCCAAGTAGGTAATCTGCTGCCCATGTAATTATCTATTATCAACTCCTTCAGATTATCATGAGGTTGGAGCCTCTCAAGCACCTCTTCTACCACATTAGTAGATGATGGTTCTTGTGTCTCATCTAAGCCATTTTCCCATTGAAGCTCCAGGCAATCCAATCTCTTCTTTATCTTTAGGTTTGCTTGCATGGCTTCATTTGGATCCTTCACATGCTGTAGACCTGTAATTTTCAAGCTACCTTGAATAGAATTTAGATGTTGCAGCTCCATGATAGTACGCCCATCCTCTTGAGCAACAATGAATATCCCTAATGTCTGAAGGTTAGTCAATTGGCCCAGTCTATGAGGGATAGAAGACATATTCTCGCATCCTGATATATCCAAGTGTCTGAGGTTGATTAGGCTGCTTATATCTTGAGGTAGTTCTTGTAGTTTGTAACAATAACTGAGATTCAATGTCTGCAAATTGTAAAGTGTAGATATGCCCTCAGGCAATTCTTGTAGTTTTGCACAATCATTGAGATTTAATGTCTGCAAATTGTAAAGTGTAGATATGCCCTCAGGCAATTCTTGTAGTTCTTCACAATAACTGAGATCCAATGTCTACAAATTGTAAAGTGTGGATATGCCCTCAGGCAATTCTTGTAGTTTTGCACAATAACTGAGATTCAATGTCTGCAAATTGTGAAGTATATATGCCCTCAGGCAATTCTTGTAGTTCTTCACAATAATTGAGATTCAATGTCCGCAAATTGTAAAGTGTAGATATGCCCTCAGGCAATTCTTGTAGTTTTGCACAATAACTGAGATTCAATGTCTACAAATTGTGAAGTGTATATATGCCCTCAGGCAATTCTTGTAGTTCTTCACAATCACTGAGATCCAATGTCTGCAAATTGTAAAGTCTTGTGATTGACGTAGGTAATGTTGTAATGCTACTAAATGATAAGTTAAGAAGCCGTATATGCTTTAAATTGCTTATTCCATCCGACAACTTCTTGATGCTATAACCATTAAAATCCAATGCATGCAACTGAGTGAGATTTTTTGTAACATTGAATATAAATTTAGGCATATCAAGATATCTGCAACGCAATAAAACAAGCGATCTCAACTTTTTTGCTTCGCAAATAGTCTTTAAAGAGTTTGATGATAAATCAAGAACTTCAATTGATAAATATCGACATCGAGATGGAATGTTTTCCTTGCCCTTCTCTAGGAACCAAGATTCATCCTTTGCAAGTAAACATGCAAGATCATGAACTAAATCATGCATCTTGCATCTGTTTATGTTATTGTGCTCATTCATTTCAACATCTTGAAAAATGACCTCTGCCACAAATTATTGAAGTATTGCTTACCAATATCCTCTGCATGTAAAAAAGTATCTGATGCATCAATGAGTCCTTCAGCCATCCACAATTGAATCAGTTTGTTTATTTGAAATGAATGATCTTTTGGAAACATTGAACAATAAGTGAAACACCGCTTCAAGGGTGAAGGTAAATGATCATAACTCAACTTGAGTATAGGAAAATTGTAAACTCATTTGTGGATAACTTCCAAATATCATCATTTCTTATAGCTTGCCACTCAGCCGTCCCACTTTTTGAATTCATTAAACTTCCAAGAGCCTTTGCTGCCAAGGGCAAACCTCCACATTTTTTAATGATTTCTTTTCCAATTTCCACCAATTTCGGATTCTCCTCCTCTTTCTGCAACCCAAATGCCCTTTTTCTGAATATGGTCCAACAATCAACGGATTGTAACTCTTTCAATCTGTAAGGTGAGACAGTTCCAATCATACGAGCAACATTTTCAGAGCGTGTTGTTACAATAATTTTGCTTCCTAGATTGGCCTGATTGAACAAAGGTTTTATTAGTCTGTCCCATTCGTCCCATTCTGACCCCTTTTCCATCCATAAATCATCTAGGACCAAAAGAAATTTCGTTGTTCTCATTTTTTCTTGCAAGAAAGATAAGTTGGTGTCCAAATTCAAGGCATGATCACTAGGTCCCCCTTTAACCGCTTCGATCATTTTCTGCAAGACCACTTCGACATCAAAATTTTCACCCACACACACCCACATTCGAAGCTGATCAATTGCTTCTTAATTTTATCCTTGTTGTACACAATTTGAGCAAGGGTGGTCTTTCCAACTCCACCAAGGCCAAAAATGGGAAAGACAGAGATGTTTTTCTCATTGTCTTTGTCAATTAAGAATTTCATGACATCCTCCTCATCTTTATCTCTTCCATAGATTTCAGATTCAACCACTAATGAGCAGGTCTCATGGTCGTTTTTAAGAACTTGTGAGCTAGATTTGCTTAGCAATTGAAAGCGCTTGCTCTCCTGGTCTATGGCAGCCAATCTCCTTGTAATCTCTTTTATCTTGCTGGCCATCTTACATCGAAATAAAATTGAATTGTTTGAAGAGAAGAAGTCATGAACCTTTCTAGCCACGCGATCGCATCCCTCCATTCTTCGCCGCAGTGCTTCATTCTCAAACTCTTCCACCACATCTTCCGCATCGAGAGCCTCATCTTTGTAGAGCCTGGTGTGGTACTCCAAAGCTTAAATCCTAGGGTGGAGGTTTATAGGCTCCACATGTTTAAGGCCTAGGTTGTTGGGTCTTGAGGGAGGCTAGTCTATCATTGGGCTGGGTTTGGGCCCAAGGTGTGGGCTGGTCCAAGAGAGTTTTTTAGGGTTTATTATTCATATAATAAGGCATCGGTTCATATGTGGTGCTGGTTTTATTTTTTGTGGCCGTCATGGGACGGGGTTGATATAATCATGTAACGATGATGATTATAGATGAATGAAAGAAACTATTTTCTTTCAAGAACGAGCTATCTCTCTTCTTTCCTCTCTTATACATGTTTTCCTCTCTTTCTCACACATAGATGCCCTAGATTTCTAGGGTTTTATTACTGCCATCTCTGCCCTAGCCATCTTCTTGGAACCGCCTCTCTCAAAGAAGAAAGGAGGAAACCCTAGCAGCACCTTCTTCTTGCGCAGCGTCTCTTGATTTTCTGGATCAGATCTGAAGGTTTATGTGAGGAAGAAGAGAGGCCATGACCCTCTCTTAATTTTGGGGTGCAAGAAACCAAAGAAAATCCTAGTTGCTAATCAATCCGGGAAGATTACCAAGATCAAGATCCAAAATTCTGCTACAGAATTTTAGCAGGGATATCATCTCGCTTCCGCATCTCCACACAACTTGGGGCTGGTCGAATGCATGCTATGCTCCAAGGGTAGAAAGAGGACGATCCACTCTTCATTTGGTATCAGAGCCTCGGTGATTTGGTAGAGAAAAGATTGGATCTTGGGTATTTTTTGGTATGATATCAAATCAGAAATTTCTGCAGCAAGTTTAATTTTTGTTTTTGTTGTGTGCATTGTTTCTTGGTTGGATATGGCATCTAGTAGCTTTAAATTCGATTTTGAAAAGTATGATGGTAAGAGAAACTTCACCCTATGGCAGCAAAGGGTGAAGGATTTATTGGTACAGCAAAGGATTTATAAGGTCTTGGTGAAACAAAGACCAGATAATGTAAGTCGTGAGGATTGGGAGGAGTTAGAGGAGATTGCATTTAGCACAATCAGGATGTGCTTGGCTGATCAAGTCTTGCCGAAGATTTGCGGCAAGGGGACTCTGGGAAACTTTAGAGAACACTTACATGGGAAAGAGCATGACAAATAAGTTGTAGTTGAAGAAACAGTTGTACAGCTTGAGAATGCCTGAGGGAGGAGGTCTTGTGGCCCATATTCAGAAATTCAATCAGGTGTGCTCAGATGTGATGAGCCTTGATGTGAAGATTGATGAAGAAGACAAGACCCTCATCTTGTTGTGTTCGCTACTCAGTTCCTATGATGGCCTGATTACAACCTTGGTGTATGGGAAGGAGACCTTGAATTATGAAGAGGTTGTGGGGGTGCTAAGATCAAACCAGCAAAGAGAAAAGATCCGCATGAGAAACTCTAACACAAAGGTACTTGCTGTGAATGAGAGGCAAGGAAGGCCCTGGGAAAAGGTTAGAGGCAAGTCCAAAGGTAGATCTAAGTCTCGGAGCAAGCAGAAAGCATGGAAGTGTTACTAAGTGTCATCAGATTGGTCACCTGAAGAGAATTTGCCCACTTCTGAAGCATGAGAAGGGGAAGGGAATTTCCAAGGGAGGTTCAGCTAGCAATGGTGGTGTAAATTCATCTGAAGACAGTGAAGATGATGTACTGGTAGTTTCAGATGGGACCTAGAAGTGTGATAGTTGTTGGACACTTGACTCAGCCTGTTCTCACCATTATACTTCACATAGGGAGTGGTTTGCAACTTATGAAGAATCTGATGGAGGGAGTGTATGCCTTGGTCATAATTATCCTTGTAAGGTTGCTGGAGTTGGAAGCATAAGGGTGAGGATGTATGATGGGGTTATAAGGACTTTGACCAATGTCAAACATGTCCTGGAGTTGAAGAAGAATCTAATTTCTTTGGGCTACCTGGAGAAGCATGGGTATGCTTTTGGAAGCCAGCCGGGGAGTGGATGTTTGAGGATAACCAAGGGTGCATTAGTGGTGATGAAAGGAAGAATGTTAAAAATAATCTCTATCAGATGGAATGCTCAGTGGCCATAGATGGTGTAGAGGTGCTAGCAGCGGCACAGGAGAAATAGTTGGTCTATAAACTGTGGCACTATCGAATGGGACATATGAGTGATAAAGGGCTTATAGAACTCAACAAAAGAGGTTTGATTCTAGTACTTAAGAAGGAGGACAATGACATCTGTGAGCCCTGTATTTATGGCAAACAATATAGGGTGAGATTTGCCAGCAGTTCCAAACAGAGTGAAGGTATTATGGAACTAGTTCACTCAGATGTATGGAGACCGACCCCTATATCAGCCAGAGGTGGGGCTAAGTATTTTTTGATCTTCATTGATGACTACTCCAGGAAGGTATGAGTATATCTGATAAGAAAAAATTAGAGGTATTTGCCCGGTTTAAAGCTTGGAGAGTTGGTGTTGAAAAGGAGACAGGAAAACCAGTGAAGTGTTTGAGATCTGACAATGGAGGGGAGTATACAAGCAATGAATTCAGAAGCTACTGTGAGGAAAATGGGATCCAACGCTGTTACACAGTGAGGATGACTCCCCAGCAGAATGGTGTGGCAAAGAGGATGAATCGTATATTGACAGAGAAGGCTAGGAGTTTGAGGCTGCAAGCATCACTGCCCAAGGTCTTTTGGGGTGATGCAATTATGTTCTCTGGTTTTCTTATTAACAGGTCCCCTAATAGAAAACTTGATGGAGGAATTCCAAAGGAGATCTGGAGTGGAAAGAAGGTGGAGCTTGGACATCTAAGGATTTTTGGTTGCCCAGCCTATGCACATGTGGAGGCAACCGAAAGGAGCAAGCTGGACCCAAAATCACAAAGGCTGATTTTCATCGGGTATCCACAGGGAGTTAAAGGCTATTTGCTATGGAGTTCATATTCACAGAAGTGTATCATCAGTAGAGACATTATTTTTGATGAGAAGAGCATCTTGAAGAGGTCAGAGATTGCAGATGGAGCTGAAAAGGCTGAACAGGACAGTAGTGGACAGCATTGGCTGACAGGTGATGTACCTTCTACTTCTACTTTAAAATGTACTTCTTTTGAGGTGGAGTTTGGTATGAATATTCCAATACATATAAGGATCAGCCAGGAGAGCCATCAATCCAGAAGAAGGTGCAGGTGGAGTCACACACTTCAGCTTTGAGAGATGATCAAAGGGGTGTGCACTACACAAGGCAAAGCGTACCATCATCAAACCTGCTCGGTATCGTATTGATGACATGATTTCCTATGCTCTAATCACTGCAAATGAAGATCCAAAGACCTTCCAAGAAGCCATGGAAAGTTTAGAAAGAGACTTATGGATGCAGGCCATGATGGAGGAGATGGAGTCCATGGAAAAGAACAAGACATGGAAGCTAGTGGATCTACCTAGAGATGCTCGGGCCATTGGTTCAAAATGGGTATTCACAAAGAAGGAGGCACCTTCAGAGCAAGGTGGAGTCAGATACAAAGCAAGGCTTGTTGCTAAGGGGTTCTCATAGAGAGAGGGAGTGGACTACACAGAGGTATTCTCTTCAGTGGTACGTCATGCTTCAATTCGTGTGTTGTTATCTCTCGTAGCACAACATGGTATGGAGTTGCAGCAGATAGACGTGAAGACAGCTTTATTACATGGGAGTCTAGAGGAGAGGATATACATGAAGTAACCAGAGGGTTTCAAGGAATCTGGATTGGAAGAAAAAGTGTGTCTACTAAAGAATCGCTCTATGGTTTGAAGCAGTCACCCCATCAGTGGTACAAAAGGTTTGACACTTTTATTTTGGGCCTTGGATTTTCTAGATGTGAACATGATACTTGTGTCTATGTGAAAAATGTGGATGAGGATGATGCACTATATCTCCTTCTGTATGTGGATGATATGCTCATTGCCAGTAGGAGTGTTGAAGCAGTGAACGGACTGAAATATGCATTATCAACAGAATTTGAAATGAAGGATTTGGGGTCAGCTAGGAAGATACTTGGGATGGAAATTTACAAGATAGAACCAAAGGAATTCTACACTTGTCATTGGGTGGATATATTCACAAGGTGTTGGAGAGGTTTGGGATGGATAAGGCCAAACCAGTTGGAACACCTTTGGCTAGTCACATGTCTCTTTCTAAGTTACAGAACCCCCAGACAGATGAGGAGAAAGAGTACATGGAGAGAGTTCCATATGCCAGTGCCATGGGCAGCATTATGTATGCTATGGTGTGTTGCAGACCTGATATAGCATATGCAGTGAGCCAGGTGAGCAGATTCATGGCAAACCCAGGGAAGGAGCACTGGAAGGCACTCAAGTGGATTTTGAGGTACCTTCAAGGAACTCGTGGACTTGGTCTAATTTTTGGGCAGCAAGAAAGACCTAAGGAGAAATCTAATATCACAAGTAAATCATTAGGTCTATTGGAAGGGTTTGTGGATGCAAATTTTGCAGGTGATCTGGATACAAGAAGATCTACCACAGGGTATGTGTTCAGCATGTATGGTGGATTAATTTCTTGGAGATCAATCCTTCAACCTATTACAGCTTTGTCTACAACAGAAGCTGAGTATATAGGGATTACAGAAGCTGCCAAGGAGGCTCTTTGGTTGAAGAGACTCATCATAGAAATAGGGGTGAAGCAGGGTACAATATTGCTATACAGTGATAGTCAGAGTGCTCTACAGTTGGCTCAGAACCCAATCTATCATGCACGCACAAAGCATATAGATGTGAGGTATCACAGAATCAGAAAATTGGTGGAAGAAGGTGAAGTGGAGCTGGTAAAAGTTCATACAAAGAAGAACCAGGCAGATGCACTTATGAAGACTCTTCCATGGGATAGCTTTCTCTCATATGTGACACTGATGGGTCTGAGGGAATGTGCAGATTTTTCAGTAGCTTTGAAGCACCAAGGTGAAGATTGTAGAGCCTGGTGTGGTACTCCAAAGCGTAAATCCTAGGGTGGAGGTTTATGAGCTCCACATGTTTAAGGCCCAGGTTGTTGGGTCTTGAGGGTGGCTAGTCTATCATTGGGCTGGGTTTGGGCATAAGGTGTGGGCTGGTCCAAGGGAGTTTTTTAATTATCCATATAATAAGGCACCGGTTCATATGTGGTGCTGGTTTTATTTTCAAGAATAAAATTTTTCTATTTCGTTTCATTAAGCACATCACCATATAAATATTGTTTCTTGTTTCTATGGATAAGCATAATCCTCTTATGATCTTATCCATCTAAAACTATCCTATCAAATCATAAAAGATAGGCTCATTATTTAAAAAACTAACTCTAACAAACTAACAACCATTATCTTTTAACACTCCACTTTAATGGTTGTTCTTGGATACCCATGAGATCTCTAAAGTGAATAAATTTCTCCTTGGGTAGTGCCTTGGTGAAGATGTCTGCAATTTGGTCTTCAGTCTTCACATACTTGACTTCAATTTCTTTTTCTTCTACCACATCTCTAATGAAATGATACTTGATTTTGATATGCTTGGTGCGGCTGTGATATATAGGATTCTTTGTCATAGAAATAGTAGATTTGTTATCACATAGCAGAGTAGTAGCTTCTTCTTGCTTTTCACCCATATCTTCAAGTATTCTTCTCAACCAAATTATTTGTTGAGCTGCCAAAGTTGTTGAAACATATTCTGCTTCAGAAGAAGATAATGCCACTGTATCTTGCTTCTGGATGCCCAAGATATGATACCTGATCCATAAAAGAATGCATATCCTGATGTGCTTTTCATGTCATCAATACTTCCAGCCCAATCACTATCACAAAATCCAACTAATTTCATCATATCATTCTTGTTTCTTTCATATATGATCCCATAATCTTAGTACCTTTGATGTATCTCAAGACTCTTTTTGCTTGTCCAAAGTGAATATTACTTGGCTTTTGCATAAATCTGGAAAGTAAACTTGATGCAAACATTATGTCTGGCCTTATAATTGTTAGATATAATAAGCTTCCAATAATGCTTCTGTATAATTGTGCATTTGCTTCACCACTTTCATCTTCTTTCATCAACTTATCATTTACCACAAAAGGTGTTTCCACACTATTGCAATTTTCCATGTTGAATTTTTTGAGAATGCCTTCTACATACTTCTTTTGACTGATAAATATACCATCTTTTCTTTGACTTATTTCAATTCCCAAAAAATAATGAAGCAAACTCATATCATTCATTTCATATCTTCTCATCATATCATTTTTGAAAGTCAAGATCATATTCTCATTGTTACCAGTAATAATTAAATCATCAACATAAAGAGAGACAATGAGAATATCATTACCTTGCTTCTTCACATAAAGTGTTGGTTCACTTGGACTTTTTAGAAAACCTTTTTCATTGAAGTAGGTGTCAATTTGAGAGTACCATGCTCTAGGTGCTTGCTTCAGCCCATATAATGCTTTCTTTAACTTGTATACCTTGTTTTCTTGACCTTTGATGATGAAGCCTTGAGGTTGTTCAACATAAATTTCTTCTTCTAATACTCCATTCAAGAATGTAGACTTTACATCTAGTTGATGTAGTTTCCAACTTTTATTAGCTGCTATAGAAATAAGAGTTCTAATTGTATCATGTCTAGCAATAGGTGCAAAAGTTTCTTGATAATCAATACCAGGTAATTGAGAGTATCCCTTTGCTACTAATCTTGCTTTGTGTTTTTGAATGGTGCCATCTGGATTGTGTTTTGTTTTGTAGATCCACTTCAAGCCAATGACTTCCTTATCACTTGGTTTCTTCACTAATTCCCAAGTTTTGTTCTTCTCAATCATATTGATTTCTTCTTGCATTGCCTTGTTCCACACTTCTTCATGCATAGCATTTTCATAAGTTTCAGGCTCAATCATGCAGAAATTACAAGAAGCATAAATGTCACTTAACCTTCTCATTTTATAGGAGTAGAACTTGAAGATGGACTTGAACTTGAAGTAGTTTGTGGTGAACCTTCAACCTCATGTTCTTCATTTTGAGCATCATGAATTTCTTCATCAAGAGGAATAATATTTTCTTCAACTTTCTTTTGCTTCCAATCCCAAGCAACTTTCTCATTGAAAATAACATCTCTTCTTATGATCACTTGATTTTGCTTCAAGCTGAAAAGTCTGTAACCTTTTGATTTAGAACTGTATCCAACAAAGATACATTTTTCACTAACTTCATCAAGTTTATGCCTCCTTTCCTTTGGAATATGTGCATAGCACACACATCCAAAGATTTTGAAATGCTTCACTGAAGGCTTTCTACCATGCCAGGCTTCAAATGGTGTCATATTTTGAAGAGCTTTTGTTGGACATCTATTCATCAGATAAACTGCTGTATTCACTGCTTCTGCCCAATAAGAATTTGGAAGGCCTTTGTCTTTGAGCATAGATCTAGACATCTCAACAATAGTACGATTCTTTCTTTCTGCAACACCATTTTGCTCTGGTGTATAGCTAATAGTCAATTGTCTTTGTATACCATCATCTTCACAAAATTTCTCAAATTCATTTGAATTGTATTCACCACCTCTATCACTTCTCAGCACCTTGATATAATGCCCACTTTGTCTTTCCACATAATTTTTAAACTTCTTAAAGATAAGAAATGCCTCTGATTTATGTCTCATAAAATATACCCATATCATCCTTGAATAGTCATCAATAAAAATAATGAAGTAGATGTTACCTGCATGAGAAGGAGTTTTCATAGGCCCACATATGTCAGTATGAATAAGCTCCAATGGTGCTTTGGCTCTCCATACATGCTCTTTTGGAAATGCCTCTCTATGTTGTTTTCCAAGTGCACATCCTTCACAAGGTTCTTCCTTGTCATGTATTGCTGGTAGACCATACACCATATTCTTTTGATGTAAACTTCTCAAACTTTGAAAATTCAAGTGCCCAAACCTTTTGTGCCATAACCATGATTCATCATTTACCTCCATCTTCCATGCAGCATTCTTTGCATAGTGCAAAATAAGAGGAAAACTTCTATTTTTCTCCATCTTGATATTTGCCATAAGTTGCTTTTTCATCCCTCTATCATATAACTTGCAAACATTATCTTCAAAGTGTACCATATGCCCATGCTTAATCAGCTGTCCAACACTCAAGAGATTTTGCTTCAAATCTGGAACAAGTAAAACATCATGAATGAATTTTCTTCCTTTCTTGGTATTGATTTCAATTGTGCCTTTGCCTCTTGCTTGGACTAATGCATCATTGCCCATCTTCACTTGTGAAATTGAAGAACTGTCAATATCCACAAAAATAGACTTGTCACCAATCATGTGATTGCTGCAACCACTGTCAAGATACCACATATTATTACTTTGCTCCTCTGCTGTTTGACATGCATATAGTGTGCTTTGCTGACCTTTATTTTCTTCTGAGAAGTGTGCTTGTTCATTTGCTTTGTATCTGCAATCTTTTTGAACATGTCCAAACTTTTTGCAATTATAACATTGGGGTTTTCCCCTAAACCAGCAATCTTTTTCAGCATGAGAAGACCTTTTACATATATTGCACCTTTGTTGAGTGCTCTCATCATATTGCCTTTTTGAGAAATTATTTCTTTGTATTTCTCTACCTCTTCCTTTCATATTTCTTCTCTTCCTCTATTTTGGTTTTCACCTCTGAATGACTCTCTTTTGACTGGAGCATGACTAGGTGATTCTTTTTGAGAATTTTTATCAACCACTTTGAGTTTAGATTGAAAGGCACTTTCAATTGATGATTCTTTTTGCCTAAACAATCTTTGCTCATGAGCTTCAAGAGATCCCATCAATTCATGAACACTTAAATCAGAAAGATTTTTAGATTCTTCAACAATTGCAACTATTGTATCTAATTTTGGAGATAAACTAGCTAAGATTTTCTCACATATTCTTCGCTCGGTGATGGTTTCACCATAGCTCTTCATTTGATTAACAGTCTCCGTGATTTTGGAGAAGTAATCCTTATTTTTTATTTTCTTGCATTCTCAAATTATCTAGTTCTCTTCTTAGAGTTTGAAGTTTGATAGCTCTTACCTTTATGTTGCCTTGAAATTCCTCCTGCAAGATATCCCATGCCTCCTTTGATTTGGTGGCTCTAATAATTCTGAGAAATTTTTTTCAGATACAGCTTGTTGGATAAAGAACAGGGCTTTGGCATCCTTCTTTTTGTAGTCCTTCAGTTGCTCCTTCTGATTATTGTTGGATTAACTGGGTCTTCATACCCGTTCTCAACTAGATCCCATACTTCTTGTGAAATAAAAAGGGTTTTCATCTTGATGCTCAATAATCATAATTTTCTCCATCAAAAATAGGGATAGAAGGTTGATGAATATTCATATCAATATTGCTTGGGGTTGCCATGAATTTTTTGTAGCAATTTTTTCTTTACTATTTCTTTGTTGATCACCTCATGGGATAAGCCTTTAGAACTGATGCTTCTTCCCCCACGAAAACATCCCTTGTAGTCCCTCACGCCAAGACAACCAACCACATGCCTTCTTCTTGCTAAGATTTGGGCTTTTTTTTTAAAAAAAAATGCTCCAAAGACCCACTTGCTGTCAAAAGGATATGTACCTTGGAAACTATTCCCTAATGCCAAAAAAAAATACTTCTTTAGAAAAGTCAAACCCTGGGCAATCAAAATCTCCTTTCACTTTTTTTTTTTTTTTTGCTGCTGCTTTGGAGGAGACGTTCTGGTGAAAGATGGCAGAAGAAAAAAATCGGAGAGGGATGGCTTCGTTCCGGTTGGCTTCGTTGGCAGGAAAAAAAATCGGAGAGGGATGGCTTCGTTCCGGTTGGCTTTGTTGGCTTCATTTTTTTTTGACCTGACGACGATTCCAAAGGTAGATGCTCTCTATTTTTCCTAGAGATGGCGATCGATCTCTTTGGCAGCGGCAATCACGGCCTCTTCAAGAGATCGTTTGAGGAGGATTGGTGATGCAGACGACGAAAGGTGAGGAAGAGACGGAGAAGATTGTGAAATCTTTATTTGGATTTTTTTTTTCACGACTTTCACGACTTTGCTTTAATAGAATCGAAGAACCAGGCTTTTGATGGCTTCAAGCACGTCACGATATTTTTTTTTATTACTTTGGAAAGAGGAAATTTCAGGATGAAAGAACCTGGTGGAAGAACTCGTCGGCTACGCGTGGAAGGGAAAGACTGCTGGCTTTGGTCTTCTCGTCCTCCTCGCCGTCACCAAACTTTTTTCTCACGGCCGATCATCCCTCTTTAAACTTCGAACTAGGCTCTGATACCAATTTTTGTTGGGATTGTTTCCAACTCAGATTATTTTGGGAAGGGAAATCAAGGAAGAAGAAGGGTTTTCTCTCAAGAATAAAATTTTTCTATTTCGTTTCATTAAGCACATCACCATATAAATATTGTTTCTTGTTTCTATGGATAAGCATAATCCTCTTATGATCTTATCCATCTAAAACTATCCTATCAAATCATAAAAGATAGGATCATTATTTAAAAACTAACTCTAACAAACTAACAACCATTATCTTTTAACACGGTTGCCCCCAATTAGCAAAGCATTGCAAGAGGGAGACGGGAGAGGATTGGCACAAGATTGCTCATATCCGGGTGCATGAGATCATGCTAGAAGAAGATGGATAAGAGGAAGAGGATAGAAGGGAGGCTGAAGCTGGAGAAGAAAGCAGCAAAATATGTACCTTGGTTGCCAATTTTTTTGGTCTATTTGGGTTAGCATGCTGCATTGGTCACAATTGAAGTGTTGACTTCAGCTCCATCTAGTGGTCAACTACCTTTGTTGGTGCGTCACCTTCCCTCTTTATTTTTTTGTTTCCGCTGCCATTTCTTTGCTTTTAAATTTTGTTCCAATAGAAAAAATATGTTAACAGTTTTGTATTTTTATAGATTTTTTGTTCTTTTAAAATTTAAATCATAGTTCAAAAGATGCGCTAGACTTTTTTTTACATAATGATGTTAAGAACATGATCTAGGAACATCAAAACAGAGATGTAAAAGTTTAAATTCCTCTCATCCATGTATCACCAGGTGGTGAAGTGGAGAACTAGAAGGTTTTTTCCATTTTTACTTCCACTCTGTTTTTATTATTTTTAGTTGTCCCTTCTTGCAAGAATGCTATGATTTGTCCATACTGACGCTTTTTTTTTAGGTCCATCAGCTTAAAAATTTATTACATTTCTCTGTTTACTCTTTAAAATATCATCATCCACTTCTAATCGCTCACAGTGCACATTCTTTTTAGAGTCATATGAACTAAATTCCTGCCCGATGCGACGCAGCGGAGCACAATGCACCTTTAATCGTTGGTTCACGGTTGTTCCCCACCGGAGAGGAGACTTCAAGGGAGACTAAGCGAGGGAGGGATGAAGACTAGCTCAAAATCATTCATTATTTATCAACTTCAATGGAAGTAGATGAGGTAGAAGATAACGAGAGTAGATTCGGATCCTTCGTTGGGTCAAAGGGAAGGGAAGGCGGCCGGATGGATCTGCCTTCGTTGGTTGGTTCATCATTTTCTCTGCTCCACATCCACTGAGATTTAAATCATTGTGCAAATTTCATGCTTGTTTTATTTCATTAATAGTCTTAGCATCTTGCTTTGGCTTGATTGTTCTGTAATTTCAAGTGTATTGCATCTAAGTTGATTGATGTATATTTCTTAAGTTTTTTTTATTTCTTTTCCTCTTGAGAACTTGCTGTCATCTGTTTGCTAATTAACTCTTTGTTCTTGTTGTCAATTCTACAATTACACCTTGCAATACTAAATTTATACTAAATCTGCTAGCAAAACAACTCTAAAGTCTGCTAATATAATCGTAAGTCCTATCAGAACAATCGTAACTGCTCTGCTACGCTATTCCTAACTCATACTGCTCTTATCGGCATAATAACTTTCTCATTGCCGTACCACCAGCATAAGCTTTCTGAAGCAATCTGGCAGCCACCTCCTTGAAAAAACATGGATGCCACCGGTCAGTGTAACGCAGTGCAAGGCATGGACAAGAGTTTGAAACCAACAGCATAAGGCAATTATTCTGACAAGTACTGGAAATTGTTGCTAAATCTGGATAACGAGAAAAGGAAATCATGAAACTGCTTTAGGTCCCAATATTAGACTCGTCAAAGTCTACCAGTTCTTGTTGAAAAATGTTTTAATGAATTGAGCGTTTTTTTTGAAAGCTCGCCAACGTTTGTGAACATCCATAAATGACTTAAATTATTAAATATTAAGCCAGACCAATGGCTATTAGGCCTTTAAGGTCATTATGGGCCGAGTTGGGCCGAGCCTACAAATTGAGGAATGTATCAATAGTAGAATAGTCCCATCACTACAAGAAAATACTGAAATAGCGACGCAAGTTTAGCGACGCAATTATGCGTCGCTAATTGCGACCAATTTGTGACGCCTCTGTGACAACAAATATTGCGATACAATTAGCGACGCATTAGCAACTCAATTAACTAGAAAATCAAAAAATTAATATTTTAATATTACGACGCAAATAATGTGTCGCAATATTTTTAAATTAATTTTTTTAAAATTTAAATATCGGAAAAAAATATTGCGATGCAACTCAGTGCGTTGAAATTTTTTGTAACAGAATTAAATATGTTAAATAGCGACGCATTAGCGAGAAATTATTTTAATTTAGCGACGAGCAAATAATTTAAATGATCAGAAAAAAATATTGCGATGCAACACAGTGCGTCGCAATGTTTTAAAAGAATTAAATATATTAAATAGCGACGCATTCATTTAGCAATCAATTGCGTCGCATAAAGTATAAATTATTGCGACACAAGTGCGTCTAAATAGCGACGCATTAGCGATGTAAACCAGATTTAGCGACGATGGTGAGAAGACGTAGTGCGTAACGAGCATTAGCGACGATCCTATAGCGACGCACTTGGCATCGATGGCGTCGAAGGGGATCGTGACCCGCGCTTGGATCGATCGCAACCCTCGGATCGTGCCGATTCGTTCGAGATCCGTCGTGGTTCTTGGATCGATTTTCTCGATGCATCCACATCCACTCGCAAGATTTAAATCGTTGTGGCCGATCGGGATCACTTTCATGTCTGTGTTTTATTTCATTAATAGATCTTTAGCATCTTGCGTTTGGCTTGATTGTTCTGTAATTTCAAGTGATCGATTCGGCGATCGATAAGTTGCAATTGATGTATATTTCTTAAGTTTTTTTTATTTCTTTTCCTCTTGCAGATGAATCCTTGCATCCCAAGCTCAGCAAGTCTTTTACTGCGGATATCCAAGTTTGCGCAACGACAAGCAAGATTGGTGGGCCATTTCTAAAATCGTCCCACGTTCAACAATCGTATTAGAGGAAAGTTCATCAAGTCAATCAGCCGAGTGCCCTGCATTTCAAGAGGATGAGATGAAAATGCATGCAATTGAGGACGACACAAGGGCTCCTGAAACATCACTTAGAGATCCAAATGGTGATGTCCAAGAAATTGCGGATGCAAATGTTCGGTTTCCTTCCGATGATAATGAAACTGATCGCAACTGATACGGCATCGGATGTTGAACCAACATTTCATGAAACAATGACACCGATTAAACATAGAGGTTTTTTAAAATTTAACTTTTTTTTATAAGTGTTAAATTCTTACATAGTCAATCATTAATCGTAATTTAATTGTGTGAATCGTATTTTCAGTATGACGGGCAGAGGTAGATCTACCGACGACAGACGGAGTGAGCAGAGACGTAGCCCTGCACATCAGATCACATGACGGAGATGGAGAGTTTGGATCTCTGCCTTCGACAGCAGTATTACCATCCAGCCGATCGGCACAGACCTCCGAGAGTTCTTCCACCATGCACTGTACTTTGACTTGATGCTCAGGGATGTAAGTATATACTAATTAAAAATATGTTTATGTTTTTAAGTCAATTACTTATAAACATGCATTTTTTTAACAGATTCATTGAGCAGCATCATGTATCCAGCCACATCAGCGCCGTATTTCAGAGGCGTGCAGATCCCAGTGGCTACGATTGGCGCCACGTAAGCCATGAGGGAGTTTTATTTTTCTGAGTTTCAGGTAAACTTATTAAATACAATTTATAGTGATATAAAATTTTTAAACTTAATAAATTCAGAAACTAACTATTTATTTTAATGCAGAAAAAGTTTACGTGGGATCCTGCCAGCCATGATGCCATTAGGGCAGCATGGGAGGCTCTGACGCGATGCCGATACTCCGACATGCTTCATCGTTGGAGGTCATCGGGTCAGCGTCCTGCGCACGTGCCAGAGGGTATTTGGCACGAGTGCAGCAGGCCTGGGAGTCCATGGCTGGCGCAGGAGGTCCGCATCAGCCAGCAGAACCGCCGATCTTCCTGGCACGGGTCTCTCCCGCCATACTTTGGGCTCCATTTTGATTCAGGAGCACATACGTATGGTAAGAAAACATAAATATTTTAATTACTATTTTAGTTATTTACAAATATTTGTATTAATATCAGTTTTTTTAGTTATAGTCTGAGCAGGAGGGCGGAGATCCTGGTGAGTTTCGTCTATTCAGGGCGACACACACCAGGAGGGACGGTTCCTGGGTCGACACGCGATCACGGGAGGTTGCGGTAAGAAATTAGATATATGTATCTGTTTAATTTCTAAAATTTTATTTCGAGAAATTTATTAACTCATTTATTGTTGATTTCATAATTTCAAGACACGAGTCGAGGAGCTTCGCTCCAGGCATCGCAGGTCGACTCTACTAATGGGGAGACGCCCGTCGAACTCTCAGCAGAGGAGAGTCGGCGTGTATTTTTGGAGGCTGTTGGTGCCCAGCCACGAGACCGCAGGGTCTATGGTCTGGGCACTAGAGCTTCTACATTTTTCCCCATCAGGCCTCTAGCTCGCGAGTTCCTGGTGATCTTCCTCCCGAGCGTTTACAGGACCTTCGCATATCTATTGCAGAGGAGGTTCGCCAGGAGGTCGAGCAGGATTTTGAGGATCGTATGCGAGGCCAGGATCAGGAGGTTGCAGACATGCGAGATGAGATGCATTATTTGCGGGATATGGTTAGACGCTTGTCGCAGAGTCTTCAGCCTCCACAGCCTCCACGTGATCGCCCAGATTCTTGATGTATTTTTTTTTCTTTTTTTATGTTGTAAAAACTTTAAAATTTTAATATATAAATTATTTTTGAAATTTATTATTGTTTGGATTGAGTGAAAAATGTTTGTATCAATATTTAGATTTAGCGAAATTGTATTAACCGTTTTAATTTTAATCTTTTATATTTTTTAAAAACAAAATTTGCGACGCATTAGCGACTGAAATTGCATCGCAAATATTTTCATTATTAAATATTGCGACGCAATGACCTAGCATCGCAATAATTTAAAAAAATTTAATAGCGATGCATTAGTAATTGAGTCGCTATTTTATCTTAAAATTTTTAAATATTGCGACACAATGGCATCGCAATATTTTAAAATATTTTTTATTTGCGAATTAGCGGCTATTAGCGTCGCAATATTGCGACGCAATTTAGTGTGTCGCAATATTTAATAATAATTTTTTTAAAAAATTAATTTTAAATTTAGCAACGCATTTGCATGCCGCAGTTGCATCGCAGAGAGTAGCAATATTGCGACGCAATTGCGACAAATGGGTATTGCGACGAACATTTGAGCGACGCCGTCATTGCGTCGCTATTGCGTCGCAATATCATGTTTAGCGACGCAATTGCGACGCATTCGTCGCATTTCTCTTGTAGTGCATCTCATTTTATTTTTATTTTCATAGGCGTCATTTCTATTTTCATGGCGTAATTATTGTGTTGCACCTCCACACGATCGTGCTCGTGGTAAGAGGATCGGATCGAGCCGGGTCGGTCGTTGTACCTTGAGGACAGATCGCCAACAACCTGCACAAAGGAGCAAAAATTTGATGCTTAGGTCTGGTTTGATTCACATATCTTGTTTTGTTTTTTACTTGATTTATGCATTTAAATTTCTATAATAAATTTCTAGCAATTTATAGGAAGAGATTTTTTGCAAGATCAAAAATTTTTTCCAACAGTTCTTGCATCAGCTTCAGTAGATGGAATTGGTGCATCCATGGCAACAATGAAACACTTGCTCAGCTGCCAATCTGATCCTAAACAATGTTCAAATAGATTCTCACATTTGCTTCTGAGATAAAAATTGGACCTCACAATGACTGCAATTCTAATTTAGAATCCACCAACCACATTCTTCCATCTTGCCCGATAGCCATGTTTGCTCTGAAATTGAAAGGTCAGCCTCTCTCCTTGCTTTCCCTCAATGCTTCACAGAGATGCACAAAAGTCCCCAAACAGAAGAATAGTCAAGAGAATAACATTGGAATAAGGGAATAACTGTCCAATTTTTGTTCCAATTTAAAAATTTCCAAAATAACATTGGAATCAGATAATAGCTGTCCTATTTTTATTCGCTGCATAGTGGTCATACATTGCCACCTATGGTACATGCATGCAACAGTGCTATTGGCATTGTCAACTAAAAATAAATAAATCGTATCACTCGGATGGAGCAACAATATGATCAATTAGAACAACACATGGATAAGATATTGGTCAGTATTCAATGGATGACAACTGAACCTATCACCTACCGGCATGCCAACCCTATCTCACGAACCTTTAAAGCTCAATCAAGAATATATGATATTAATGAAAATATCTATAGAAGAATTCAACTTGAGATATCTAATTTCTAAGGTAACCTAGAGCCTAAAGCTTTTATAAATTGGATTTTATCTATTGAAGAATATCTCAACTATTATAAACTGACTGGTCAAAGAAGCATGAAATTTGTTAAAAATAAGCTCGATGGAGAAAAGCTAAATTTGATGGAAGGCAATTGAATATGCTACTTATAACTGTTTTAAATCTATTACTACTTGGCATATACCATGTGCGTAATATTGAAAGAAAAGCACCTACCTATTAACTATTGCAAATAACTCAAGAGTTATACTTACAAACCAACTTTTCAGGCAAACAAGTACTATACTTCAATCTCCTATCCTATTTCTACTATAATAATAGTCAATAATCGTACACTATAAAAGAAATTTTCTATTAAGGTCAAACTACATAAGGTTCTTACAATTACTGAAGAAGAAACAAAGGAGAAAACAATAATGACAATAGAATCTAATTACTTAGTGAATCAAATTGAGGAATATAAGAAGAGTGTTGCAGCTAAAGAAGTAAAAGAACCAAATCTAAGCTATTGTAATGTGGACAAGCATATTACTGAGATATTTGACAATATTGCTAAAGAAAAATAACGAAAAAATTTGTTGAATCTATAATATCAGTTGATCAAGTAGTTAATTTATCAAGAAAAAGAAAAAAAAAATGATTGCAGATAAATTAATCGAAGGAGATATTTCTATTTCCAAGGCAAGTGAATATAATGAGAAGGAAAAGATTGGAGCTTGACGTGGCTGGTGTAGTCACAAGGACAATTTCGAAAAAACCAAAACATTAATGCGCCCCGGCAGCTCCAGGCCTGCCAAGTCGGCCCTGACCATTCCTGGTTGGCCCCGCTCGGCCTCGGCGTCTCTAAGCCCGCCGAGTTGGCCCCGACCATTCCTGGTCGGCCTCGCTCGGCCCCAGCGTCTCCAAGCCCATCGAGTTGGCCTCGACCATTCCTGGTCGGCCCCGCTCGGCCCCGGCAGCTCCAGGCCCGCCGAGTCAGCCCCGACCATTCCTGGTCGGCTCCGCTCAGCCCCGGCGTCTCCAGGCCCGCCGAGTCGGCCCTGACCATTCCTGGTCGGCCCTGCTCAGCCCCGACGTCTCCGGGCCCGCTGAGTCGGCCCCGACTATTTCTGGTTGGCCCCGCTCGGTCCCGGCATCTCCGGACCTGCCGAGTCGGCCCCGACCATTCCTGGTTGGCCCCGCTCGGCCCTGGCAGCTTTAGGCCGCCGAGTCGGCCCCGACCATTCCTTGTCGGCCTCGCTCGGCCTCGGCGTCTCCAGGTCCGCCGAGTCAGCCCCAACCATTCCTGGTCGGCCCCGCTCGGCCCCAGCGTCTCTAGGCCCGCCGAGTCGGGGCCGACCAGGACCGCCGAGTCGGCCCCGACCATTCCTGGTCGGTCCCACTCGGCCTCGACAGCTCCAGGCCCGCCGAGTCGGCCCCGACCATTCCTGGTCGGCCTCGCTCGGCCCTGGCGCCTTTAGGTCCGCCGAGTCAGCCCCAACCATTCCTGGTCGGCCCCGCTCGGCCCTAGTGTCTCTAGGCCCACCGAGTCAGCCCCGACCATTCCTGGTCGGCCTCGCTCGGCACCGGCGTCTCCAAGCCCGCCGAATTGGCCCTGACCATTCTTGGTCGGCTCCGCTCGGCCCCGGCAGCTCCAGGCCTGCCGAGTCAGCCCCGACCATTCCTGGTCGGCCCCGCTTGGCCCGGCGTCTCCAGGCCCCGAGTCAGCCCCGACCATTCCTGGTCGGCCTCGCTCGGCCCCGGCAGCCCTAGGCCTGCCGAGTTGGCCCGACCATTCTTGGTCGGCCCTGGCAACCCTAGGCCTGCCGAGTCGGCCCGACCATTCCTGGTCGGCCCCTCGGCCTCGACCATTCCTGGTTGGTCCCGCTCGGCTCCGGCAGCTCCAGCCCGCCGAGTCAGCCCTGATCATTCCTGGTTGGCCCCGCCCCAGCACTTCCTGTTCAGTGAGGTTGGCCCCGGCCATCCCCGGTCGACCCGGCTCAGCCTCGGCTCCCTTGGGAGAGTCGAAATGCCCCCGTTCCCTCCAAATCAGCCCCAGCATGGCCCTGGTAGTTCAAGATGCCACCTTCCTGACCCACGCCGCCTAACAATGCCAGATCCAGCTACCCACTGGCCACGCCGCTGATGGGACTAGACCCAACTACCCAATAGTCCCACTAGCTGATGGGATGTAGCCCACCAACCACCGTTTTCTCCCTCTCTGATGGGACAGGACCCACCAACCAGCCCAGATTCACACAACTCCCAAGAACTCCGCGGACATTCCTTTTTCACGGAATCCACGTGGTCATGCAAGTGTCAACCCCTATAAGAAGGTGAATCCACTCAATAATCAGGTATGAGCGATAACCCCAAGGAATCACTATCTTAGCACTCAGAGAGGAATCCCTCCTCCCTGGGAACACTTTTTCTCTAAAAAGAGCTCATTCGAGCTCCTCCTCAACTATGACCTCGATTGCTAACTTGAGCGTCGGAGGGTCCCACCGGAGAATCCCTCCGGTCCTGGGACTTTTTTGCAGGCAACTTGGCGGAGCAAAGTTTCGAGAATCAATCCATTTCCTTTTCCCGACGTTCAGGACCAGTGATCGGGCATCATCAGATTGGCGTGCCAGGAAGGGGGTTGACGCAGCAAATATTTCAATGTTTCCCTGTGCTACATCTCGGCGAACTCTACCCCCCCTCTTTTCCTTTGAAGCCATGGTGGTGACACAAGCTCAGGATGCTTCCGTCAGCTGTCCAGCGGGGCTCCCCCGCCAGTTAGGCAGCAGGAGGCCAATCCCCCTGCTACCGATCCTCCCGTCACCTGTCCACCATCGGATGTAGCCGTCCAAACTGCGGAGCGGCTAGCGACTCTCACCCAGCAAGTCCAAACTCTCACCGCTATGGTCCATGGACTCCAGCAGCAACAGTCCATGGCCACCCAACACCAGACCGCTCCCCCCGCCAGTCAGCAGTCGGCACGAGGAGGCTCTCCTCGGTGAGAGGCCGGTCGTCGCCCGGCTTCCCCTAGGAAGCCTCGCCGTGAGCCCCTTAAATGGCCACGGTCCCCTGATCGTGCCCCTAGCAAATTTCCTCCCGAGCCGCATCATCAGGAGGAACCAAAGCGGAAGTCCCAGCTCCCGCGTCCTTCCCCTTCTTTCTTCTTCTTCTTCCTCCTCCGAGCCATCTCGGAGGGCCCGACAATCAGCCGCCAGGAGGCGGAGGAGCGCTGGATGAGTACAACAGGCGGCTGGATGAGCTCACCAGGAAAATCAACCATCAACCGAGGAAGAGTTTGACACCTGTCCCCTCCAGATTCTGCTTCCCCCAAGTAGACCCGTATGATGGTACGATAGATCCTCTTGACCATCTCGAGAGTTATAAAGCAATGATGCAAGTCCAGGGCGCTTCGGAGGCCCTTCTCTGCAAAGCCTTTCCCGCCACTCTACGGAAGGCCGCTCGCGCGTGGCACTCGCGCCTGCCCCCTCACAACATCGACTCCTTCCGAGAGCTGGAGAAGGCCTTCTGGCATATTTCGATGCTTATCGATGGATTCCAAGGGTAGCGGACAGCCTCTTCTCTGTGCGCTAGAAGGAGGGGGAGCCGCTGCGGACTTTGTGTCCCGGTTCAAGGCGCCGCCCTCGAAGTTTATCGATGAGCGGTAGCGTTGGCGCTAAACGGGGACTTTTGGATGCAGTTATCTCCACCCGCGTTTACTGGTGCAGTTCCCCACTAGTGAAGAGTCGGGGAGATGCGCGGTGAGACCAGCCCGGTCCTGCCCTGTTATCACGCGGCATCAAGTCCTTTGGAAGCTGAATCAACTTTAGAAGCACCCGATCCCAGAGATTCCAGCAAGGGAGGAGAACCAGCTGAGCACCTCTTAACTTTCCCTCTGGGAGACAACCCGGCGAAGACCGTCCGGGTCGGCGGACTCCTTCCCCCAGAGGACCGGGAGCGCCTCTTGGCTTTTCTGTGGGCTAATTCGGACGTTTTCGCTTGGTCAGCGTCTGATATGCCCGGCATCCCTCCGGAGGTGATCACCCACAAGCTCAACATTGACCCACGGCACGTCCAATCCGCCAAAGGAAGAGAAGCTTCGCTCCTGATCGACAAAAGGCTATCGATGAGGAAGTCAACAAGCTGCTCAGCGCCGGCCACATCCGGGAGGCACACTACCCTAGCTGGCTAGCTAATGTGGTCATGGTGCGAAAGGCAAATGGGAGCTGGAGAATTGTATCGACTTCACCGACCTCAACAAGGCGTGTCCGAAAGACAGCTTTCCCCTGCCAAGGATAGATCAGCTGGTGGATTCCACCTCCGGGCATGAGCTCCTCAGCTTCATGGATGCCTTCTCTGGATATAATCAGATAAGGATGGACCCCAGTGACGAGAGCACACATCCTTTGTGACGGAGAAAGGCATTTATTGCTACAAAGTGATGCCTTTCGGCCTCAAGAATCGGGGGCAACTTACCAAAGGTTGATGAACAGAGTGTTCCAAGATCAGCTAGGCCGGAATATGGAGGTCTATGTAGATGACATGCTGACAAAGAGCACCGCGCCTCCGATCACGTCTCCGACTTAGAGGAAACCTTCAACAACCTCCCATTTCCAAGTCAAGCTGAACCCCAAGAAGTGTGCTTTCGGGGTCACGGCAGGCAAGTTCCTGGGTTTTATGGTGACCCAGCGGGGATCGAGGCAAACCCAGAGAAGATCAGTGCCATACTCGACATGAGGCCGCCGTCCAGCAAAAAGGAAGTGCAACGGCTGATGGGGAGAGTAGCGGCTCTGAGTCGTTTCCTCTCCAAATCGGCCGAGAGATGCTTGCCCTTCTTCAAGGCCCTGCGGAAGATGAACAGCTTCGAATGGACGGACGACTGCCAGAGAGCCTTCGACGGTTGAAGGCGTTCCTGTCCTCTCCACCGCTCCTATCCAAGCCAAGAGACAGGGAAAGTCTCTTCCTCTACTTAGCTGCTTCTTCGGAAGCCGTTAGCTTAGTCCTGGTGCATCTCGACGCCGACGGAACCCAAGACCCATCTATTATGTGAGCAAGGTCCTCCATGACGCAGAAGTTAGGTACTCCAAGACAGAAAAAGTTATTTTCGCCCTGATAATTTTGCCCGGTGCCTCCACCCATACTTTCAAGCCCATCCTATTGTGGTGCTCACGGACCAACCCCTTCGAGCCATCCTGGCTCATCCGGATACCTCAGGCCGACTTGCCAAGTGGGCCATCAAGCTAGAGAGTTCGACCTCTCCTTCAGGCACGACCGGCTCTGAAGTCCCAAGTTTTAGCTGACTTCCTAGTTGAATGCACTTGGGCGGAGGAGGCGACTGAGGAGGTTACCAAGGAACAGCACGAGCCCGAACCAAACGGCGATGGAGAAACTTGGATCCTTCATGTGGAGGGCGCATCAAACTCTCAGGGAAGCGGCGCGGCCTCATTCTTGCCGGGCCAGGAGGAGAGAGGATGGAGTGCGCCCTGCGGTTCCTATTCGAAGCCACCAACAATCAAGCTGAGTACGAGGCCCTGCTGGCTGGATTAAGGCTAGCCCAGGAGTTTGGAATAAGGCATCTCAGAGCTTTCACGGACTCGCAACTCGTCTCGGGCAAATCAACGGAGAATATGAGGCGCGTGACCCTGTTATGACTCAGTACTTGAGCAAGGTTCAGCTCTGACCTCCTCATTACCTTACTTCAGTATCAGTTACATTCTCCAGAGTGAAAATGCTAAGGCCGACATCCTTTCTCGTCTGGCTACCTCTGCCGACGGTATGGCAAGGGATGCTTACATTGAATATTTAGAAAGGCCCAGCATAGAGGTAGTGAGGAAATCCTTCCGCTCACCCAAGAGCCCACATGGATGGATGCCTACGTCCGCTATCTCACCGATGGCACTCTCCCTGACGACCGCAACGAAGCCAGACTGCTCAAGTGGAGGGCCTCCAAATTCATCCTCCTCGACGGCGTCTATACAGAAGGTCGTTCTCCTACCCCCTGCTCAAGTGTGTAGGACCCGCCGATGCCGACTACATCCTCAGAGAAATCATGAGGGCATCTGTGGAAATCATCTGGGGGGCAGATCCTTAGCCCAAAAGGCTCTCCGTCAGGGATACTTCTGGCTCACTATGAGGGAGGACGCGGCTAAATTAGTTCAGAAATGCGATGGTTGCCAGCGCCATGCACACATCCAACATCAACCATCTACCCGCTGAATCCGCTCTCAGCCCCATGGCCTTTCGCTCAATGGGGAATGGACATCCTCGGGCCATTCCCCCCAGCTTCAGGGCAACGGAGATTCTTGCTAGTCGCCATCGACTACTTCACAAAATGGGTCGAGGTCGAGGCAGTGGCCAAGATCACTGAAAGCAAAGTCAAAGCCTTCTTCTGGAAGTCGATCATATGCGTTTTGGCCTACCTCACACCCTCGTCACCGACAACGGCCGCCAATTTAATAATGAAGCATTCAAAGCCTTCTGTGACGAGCTAGGCATTCATCACCGATTCACCTCTGTCGGCCACCCCCAGACCAACGAGAGGCCGAGGTCATGAACCGCACTATCCTCAGAGGACTCAGGACCCGGCTAGACGAGTCCAAAGGTCGGTGGGTGGAGGAGCTCCCCAGTGTGATATGGGCCTACCACACGACCCCCAGGGCCCCGACGGGCGAGACTCCCTTCAGTCTTGCCTTCGGATCCGAGGCCATCATTCCCTTCGAGATCGGACTGCCCAGTCAGCGTGTGGAGTCCTTCAATGAGGAAAACAACTCCACGCTGATCCGGGCTAATTTGGACTTCATCGATGAGGCACACGATCGGGCGAGGCTGCGCATGGCGACTTTCGTCAGCGAGCGGCCAAGTACTACAATGCTCGAGTTCGTCTCAATGTTTTTCGCCGTGGAGACTTAGTTTTGAGGAAAGCTGAGGTTTCCAAGCCTACAGGGAGGCAAGCTATCCCCCAACTGGGAGGGTCCTTATCGTGTCACCAAGACACTCCACCGGGGGCATACAGACTAGAAGAACTCAACGGACAACCCATTCCGCATACCTGGAATGCGGATAACCTCCACCAATATTATCAATGATGTATCCCCTGGGGCATAAGCAATAAGGAGGTCCCTTCTGACGCCACAACCTACTTTCCCTTGCATCCAAGGACCATGTCTCTCAAAAGGAGCTCACCGGCATTACGCTAATGGGACACCACTCGGCCCCGGCATGGCAGTGCCCCCGAGTCGGTTAAGACTCTAACAGCTCCGTACCCAGTCGAGTCACCCCTCAGGCGGCACACAAACCCCTGAGGTGGTTCAAAAGGAGCTCACCGGCATCGCGGCTAATGGGACACCACTTGGCCCCGGCACGGCGGTGCCCCAAAGTCGTTAAGACCCTAACAGCTTCGTACCGGATCGAATCACCCCTCAGGCGGCACACAAACCCCTGAGGTGGTTCAAAAGGAGCTCACCGGTATCACGGCTAACGGGACACCACATGGCCCGGCACGGCGGTGCCCCCGAGTCGGTTAAGACCCTAACAGCTCTGTACCAAGTCGAGTCGCCCCTCAGGCGGCACACAAACCCCTGAGGCAGTTCAAAGGAGCTCACCGGTATCATGGATAACGGGACACCACTCGGCCCCGCATGGCGGTGCCCCCGAGTCGGTTAAGACTCTAATAGCCGTACCCAGTCGAGTCGCCCCTGAGGTGGCACACAAACCCCTGAGGCAGTTCAAAAGGAGCTCATCGGCATCGCGGCTAATGGGACACCACTCGGCCCCCGGCACGGCGGTGCCCTTGAGTCGGTTAAGACCCTAACAGCTCCATACCCGGTCGAGTCATCCCTCAGATGGCACACAAACCCTTGAGGTGGTTCAAAAGGAGCGCACCATCATCGAGGCTAATGGGACACCACGGCCCCGGCACGGTGGTGCCCCCGAGTCAGTTAAGACCCTAACAGCTTCGTACCCGGTCGAGTCACCCCTCAGGCGGCACATAAACCACTGAGGTGGTTCAAAAGGAGCTCACCAGCATCGTGGCTAATTGGACACCACTCGGCCCCAGCATGGCGGTGCCCCCGAGTCGGTTAAGACCCTAACAGCTCCGTACCCGATCGAGCTACCCCTCAGGCGGCACACAAACCCCTGAGGTGGTTCAAAAGGAGCTCATCGGCATCATGGCTAACGGGACACCACTCGGCCCCGGCATGGCAGTGCCCCCAAGTCAGTTAAGACCCTAACAGCTCCATACCCGATCGAGTCACCCCTCAGGCGGTACAAACCCCTGAGATGGTCAAAAGGAGCTCACCGACATCGCGGTTAACGGGACACCACTCGACCCCCGGCACGGCGGTGCCTCTGAGTCAGTTAAGACCCTAACAGCTCCGTACCCAGTCGAGTCACCCCTCAACGGCACACAAACCCCTGAGGCGGTTTAAAAGGAGCTCACCATCATCACGGCTAACGAGACACCACACGGCCCCAGTACGGCGGTGCTCTCAAGTCGGTTAAGACCCTAATAGCTCCATACCCGGTCGAGTCGCCCCTTAAGCGGCACATAAACCTCTAAGGCGGTTCAAAAGGAGCTCACCGGCATCGCGGCTAATGGGACACCACTCGGCCCCAGCATGGCGGTGCCCCCAAGTCGGTTAAGACCCTAACAGCTCCGTACCCGATCGAGTTGCCCCTTAGGCGGTACACAAACCCCTGAGGCGGTTCAAAAGGAGCTCACCGACATCGCGGCTAACGGGACACCACTCGGCCCCGGCATGGCGGTGCCTCCGAGTCGGTTAAGACCCTAACAGCTCCGTACCCAATCGAGTCGCCCCTCAGGCATCACACAAACCCCTGAGGCGGTTCAAAAGGAGCTCACTGGCATCATGGCTAATAGGACACCACTCAGCGCCTGGCACGGCGGTGCCCCCGAGTCGGTTAACACCCTAACAGCTCCGTACCCGGTCGAGTCGCCCCTCAGGCGGCACACAAACCCCTGAGGTGGTTCAAAAGGAGCTCACCGGCATCGCGGCTAATGGGACACCACTCGGCCTGGGCACGGCGGTGCCCCGAGTCAGTTAAAATTCTAACAGCTATGTACCCTATCGAGTCGCCCCTCAGATGACACACAAACCCCTGAGGCAGTTCAAAAAGATCGCCGGCACCGCAGCTAACAGAGTACCACTTGGTCCCAGCACGACGATGCCTCCAAGTCGGTTAAGTCCCTAACGACTGCGTATCCAGCCGGATCGCCCCTCACATGGAATCCAGACCATGGAGATAGCTCCAAAAGGCTCCGTGTGGCTCCCATAGACTCTGTGTCAGCCGGCACAACCACGGCCTTTCCTGGTCGTCCCTGACCAGCCCAGGCATCTTCATCACTGACCGAGTTGATGTAGGCCCCCCCTAACCAACCCTGCTCGGCCTCGGCGTCCCCATGACGGCCGAATCAGCCTTGACCATCTCAGGTATGCCCCAGTGCCTCCAAAATTAATCTTGGCATTGAGTTGCCCGTGGATCATTCCAAGCCTTTGGAGGATCCATACGTAGATGAGTTTCTTTTCAAACAGTCTACAACAACATGAAAAATTTTGAGTAACCTTCTGATAAACGCATAAATAATTATCATTAAACCTATTAATTAATAATTTAACATACCTATTATTATTTAATATTTTAGATAAAATCTTATCAACTTAAAGAGCTCGATTTTAGGGATTTAATGACGCAAACGGCACTCAAATCGGATTTAAGATGAGCTCGAAATTGATTTTTCATTGATTTATCTGTTTTAGCACGGATTTTAAAGTGAAGTCGGCAAACCAAGTGCCGACTTCATCGTTTTTCGCCAATTCCCTGTTTCCGCACGATTCTTCTTCAATTCCATTTTAACAGTTTCCTCCACCAATTAAGGAATAGATTAGATTGGAAGTTATCAAATTGAGAGAATTAAATTCTTTTAGAAGGAATTTGAATTTTATTGATTATTTATCCAGATTTACTTTATTATTTTCGTTGCTTCCACTGCGTCTCTCTGTTTTGAAACAGATTCCTCGCGCGTCAAGGCCGCGTCCGGGGCCTCTACAAATAGCAAGGAGAGCAGCCATTAGAGCCATCCGTGAATCCAGAGAGGAATCCGTGGTTCGTGAAGCAGTCATCCGTAGGTTCCGATGGAATTGCTATGTTCCAAGGAGAATTGCCTCCGTTCGTGCCGTGGAGAAGGAGGCCGTCCGTGCTGCAGCCGTGCCATGGAGAAGGCATCCTCTGTTCGTTGGAAAGAAGTCCGTGCTCTGCTATGCTCCCAGACACTTTAATCCAGCTGTGGAGATCGACTGTTCTGTTATGCGCATCCAGGAACGATTGGAGGATCTTATATTCATGAGCTGGTTCATGTCTTCAACCCGGTTCAGTATGTCTTCAGTCTGTTTCATCTCGTCTTTCATTTGATTTATGAAGAATTTATTACTTTTAATTTATATGAAATAAAATTTTTATTCATGATTAATTGTTATTAAATTATATTTAAGTGAAAATAATTTAGACTGATCTATTCTTTAAAGGGACGGGCCGTGATCTACGGGTACGGACCGTGCTCTTATAAGATAGACCATATCTTGATTATTTTGCACTATTAATTATTAATTAATTAAATTTATAAAGTTTATTTCAAGATAATCGCTAAAGTCCCTGTGGAATCGATCCCTTACTCTCGCTATTCTAATAGTGAAATTAAGGTGTTTAAATCGTTGCGCTACGACACGCATCAGATTTTTGGCGCCGTTGCCGGGGACTTAAGTGTGTTATTTTGAAAAAAAAATTAAAAAAAAAAAAAAAAATAAAATATAAAAAAAATTAGATTAATTTTCTCTTAATTTTTGAATAGTTATTGCTTTATTTTATTTCCTTAATTGTTAGAATTGCATATTTCTTTTTAACAAAAAAAAAAAATTATTACTTTCCTTTTTGCCACAAATCCAATTTTAACCTAATCAAATTTTCCTTTTAATTAACTTACCTAAAAAAAACCCTAAAAGAAAACCCTAAGACATCTTCCATAAAAATAATTAATTTAAGGAAAAAAAAAAAATTATAAAAAAAAAATAAAATATATAAACAAAATAATTTTTTTTCTATGCTATAGATTGACTTAGGTGAATTTATTTTCTGCAAAACTCAAAATTTTCCATTGACATCTCATAATTTATTAGGAAATTAGAAACTTAATTACAAAAATTAAATAAATAAATAAATAAAAAAACTATTTGCTTTAGAGTCATTGGTAGGGTGTATGCTTGGTCGCCGATCGTTGCAACCCAACCTTATACCCTTAGATCCTGAGATAGAAAGAACTATTAGAGCAAACAGACTCAGAATTATGGATCCTAATAACGAAAATAATCAACCACGACAGTTAAAAGAGTATTTCACTCCTTCAAGGTATACCTACTCTCCCTGCATTCAAGTGCCTCCAGTAGAGGCTGCCCAATATGAAATTAAGTCAAGTGTAATCCAAATGTTACCATCTTTCTATGGACTTACAAATGAGGATCCCTACAAACACTTAGATGAATTCTTGGAAATTTGCTCAACTGTCAAGATTCAAAATTTCTCTGATGATGCACTTAGGCTTAAGTTATTCCCTTTTTCCCTAAAAGATAAAGCCAAGTATTGGTTAAATTCATTAGACACTGTTATAATTTCAACTTGGGATCATCTTCAGAGAGAATTTCTTAAGAAATATTTTCCTATAGGAAAAACGAATCAAATTAGAAAAGCCATAACAAGTTTTTCCCAGACAGATGGAGAAATGTTCCATGAGACATGGGAGAGATTCAAAGAACTGATTAGAAAATGTCCACATCATGCTATACCCAAATGGCAACTGGTTCAGTGCTTTTATGATGGTTTATCAGAAAAGCATAGGCAAATGGTTGATGCTTCATGTGGTGGGACATTTATGTTAAAAAATGAACATGAAGCTTGGCAACTCTTTGAGACATTGAGTGAGAATTCATTACATCATATGTCAGTTGCTCGTCGAGACCCTCCCGTAGAACCTAAAAGAGGTGGAATATATGAAATAGGTCATTCTACAGATATCTATACTAAGGTAGATGAATTATCCCATAAACTTGACCGGATTCTACAAGTTGGAAACATCTCTTCCCCATCTACTCAATTACATGAGGTCTGCATAATTTGTTCGAGTCCAACCCATTCTATAGGTGAATGTCCAGCTGCATACCAATTTCCTGAACTTGTTCAAGAGCAAGCCCACCAAGCCCAAACCCGATTAGCTCCTAGAACAGGAAATGATCCATTTTCAAATACTTACAATCCTGGCTGGCGAAATCACCCAAATTTTTCTTGGAAACCTCAACCTGTAACCAATTCATCGATCAGACCTAATTACCAAGAAACCAATTTTAGAAACATGCCATATTCACAATATCCAAACATCCCACAACCTCCACCGAATAATCAGCCTACTTTTGAAGACAAAGTGTTACAAGCATTGAAAGGGCTAGAAATGAATACTCAAATCCTTCACTCCCACACACAATCTATTGCAAAACTAGAAACTCAGATAGGTCAATTAGCCACAGCATTCAGTAGAAGGGAGGAGGGTAAGTTACCTAGTCAGCCTATCGATAACCCGAAAGGACAATTCATGGCTGAGGTTCCAATAGTCCTGACAAATTCCCAGAACATGCTAAATCAGTCATGACTCTCAGAAGTGGAAAAACATTGAACCCACCTGAACCAACCCAGAAATTAGAAGTGGCTAAACCAGAAGAGAGAAGAAATGAAAAAGAAAAGGAATTCAATGATCAAGCAATCATACCTAAAGCCCCATTCCCTAGTGCTTTAGAATCTCCTTTGCCTTCAGATAAGAAGAATATAAAAATGAATGAGATGCTTGAGTTATTTAAGCAAGTCCAAATAAACTTACCTCTTCTCGATGCTATCAAGCAAGTTCCAGCTTATGCCAAATTTTTGAAGGATCTATGCACACAAAAACGGAAAGCCAAGATACAAATACCAAAAAAGATACATTTGACTGAGCAAGTCAGCTCAGTTGTTCAGCAAATAACCCCACCCAAACTAAAAGATCCTGGTACCCCGATTATATCATGTGTCATAGGAAACTTCACAATCAAGAAAGCATTATTAGATTTGGGTGCGAGTGTAAACCTTCTCCCAAGTTCAGTGTATGAATTATTCGGATTTGGAGAGTTGAAACCCACGACAGTAACACTACAATTGGCAGATAGATCAGTCAAAGAACCTCGTGGAATATTGGAAGATGTATTAGTAAAGGTGGATGAATTCTATTTTCCTGTCGACTTCCTTGTGTTGGATATGGAATCTAGTGGTAATCCTAACCAAATTCCCATCATCCTTGGAAGACCTTTTCTAGCTACTGCTAATGCATGCATAAATTGTAGAACAGGTGTGATGGATGTATCTTTTGGAAACAAGAAGATGAGATTAAATATTTTTAATGCTTCCCAAGGACCACCTGTGTATGATTTAAATGAAGTAAACATGATAGAGGAAGTAGTAGATAAGAAATTCCAAAGTTTGATTGATTCGGATCCTTTACAAACATGTCTTACACATTTTGGAATAGATGACTTTGATATTGATGAGTATACCAAAGAGATAAACATGTTATTAGAACCACCTAAGTTCGACACCATCCCTCCTTGGACTATAAAATATGAACCACTTCCAACTAAACCAAGTCCTTTAATACCATCCTTGGAAGAACCACCCCAACTAGAATTGAAACCTCTTCCAGATGACTTAAAATATTCATTCCTTGGACCCAATGATACCCTTCCAGTAATCATTGCATCTACCCTAACCTCTGAGCAAGAAGATAAATTGGTAGATGTACTTAAAGAACATAAAGAGGCAATTGGATGGACAATAGCTGATCTTAAGGGAATTGACCCTTCCGTTTGCATGCACCACATTCATAGTGAAATTGAAGCCAAACCACATAGAGACATGCAACGAAGGCTAAATCCAAACATGAGGGATGTTGTTAAGAAAGAAGTAGTAAAATGGCTTGATGCTGGTATCATTTATCCAATTTCAGATAGCCAATGGGTCAGTCCAATCCAAGTAGTACCTAAAAAATCGGGTATTACCGTGATTAAAAATGAAAAGGGCGAATCAATTCCTACTCGCACATCAACTAGTTGGAGAGTGTGTATAGATTATCGAAAGTTGAATGCGTGACTAGGAAAGACCACTTTCCTTTGCCTTTTATCGATCAAATTCTAGAACGGCTAGCGGGACAAAGTTTCTTTTGTTTCTTAGATGGATATTCAGGATACAATCAAGTCCCAGTATTTCCTGCAGATCAAGAAAAGACCACCTTCACTTGTCCCTTTGGAACATTTGCCTTTAGACGTATGCCGTTTGGTCTTTGTAATGCACCAGCCACGTTTCAACGATGTATGTTGGCCATATTTTCTGATATGATTGGTCAATTTTTGGAAGTATTTATGGATGATTTTTCAGTCTTTGGTGCATCATTTGATAGCTGCCTCGAGAACTTGACTAAGGTACTGAAACGATGTATGGAAATGAATTTAGTCCTAAGTTGGGAGAAGAGCCATTTTATGGTTCGTGAGGGAATTGTGCTTGGACACATTGTTTCAGAGCGAGGTATTGAGGTTGATAAAGCCAAGGTTGAATTGATCTCAAATCTACCACCCCCAACCTCAGTTAAACAAGTACGATCTTTCCTTGGTCATGCTGGTTTTTATAGACGTTTCATCAAAGATTTCAGTAAAATTTCTCGACCATTGTGTAATTTGTTGACCAAGGATAGTTCTTTTAATTTTGATAAAGATTGTCTAACAGCCTATAACATCCTTCGAACTGCTTTGACCACTGCACCATTATCAAGCCCCCAGATTGGACCATACCTTTGAAATCATGTGTGATGCTTCTGATTATGCTGTAGGGGCAGTTCTAGGACAGAAACTCAATCGAGAACCCCATGTAATTTATTATGCTAGCAAAACTCTTTCAGATGCACAAATGAACTATACTACCACTGAAAAAGAATTACTAGCAGTTGTGTTTGCCCTAGAAAAGTTTAGATCATATCTGTTAGGGTCTAAAGTTTTAGTTTATTCAGATCATGCAGCGTTGAGGCATCTTATATCAAAAAAGGATACAAAACCCAGACTAATTAGATGGATCCTCTACTACAAGAATTTGATCTAGAAATCTTAGATAAGAAAGGTTCTGAAAATATGGTAGCAGATCATATCTCTAGGATCTCAGTGGAATACAATAAAGAAATAATCAGAGATAAGTTCCCTGATGAGCAACTATTCTCAATTTCCCATAGCAGTCTTCCCTGGTTTGCCCACATTGTGAATTATTTGGCAACAGGAAAAGTACCTTCCCACTGGACAAAACAAGAAAAAGATAGATTTTTCTCACAAATCAAATATTACTTTTGGGAAGACCCTGAATTATTTAAGTACTGTTCAGATCAGGTGATTAGGCGATGTGTTCCCGAGAGTGAATTCAAAAGTATACTTAACTTCTGTCATTCTCTTGCCTGTGGAGGACATTTTAGTGGAAAGAAAACTGCAGCAAAGGTACTGCAAAGTGGGTTTTATTGGCCAACTCTTTTTAAAGATGCACATGAATTTAGCCGTAATTGTCTCCAATGTCAACAAACAGGAAATATATCTCGAAAAGACATGATGCCCCTAAACCCTATCTTGGTTGTAGAAATTTTTGATGTATGGGGTATTGATTTTATGGGCCCATTTCCTTCCTCTTTTGGATTTGAATACATTCTAGTGGCAGTTGATTATGTGTCAAAATGGATTGAAGCCATGGCAACTCGAACCAATGACCATAAAGTTGTAATCAAGTTTATTCAGCATAATATCCTTAGTCGTTTTGGATGCCCAAGGGCTATAATTAGTGATGGGGGTACACATTTCACGAATAGACACTTTGAAGATTAATGAATAAATATGGAATTACTCATAAGGTAGCTACACCTTATCATCCCCAAACTAGTGGCCAAGTTGAAATATCAAATAGAGAAATTAAAAATATCCTTGAGAAAACGGTGAGACCTGATAGGAAAGATTGGTCAGAACGTTTGGATGATGCATTATGGGCTTATCGTACTGCATTTAAAACTCCCATAGGAATGTCTCCTTATAGGCTCGTATTTGGAAAAGCCTGTCATTTACCTGTAGAATTAGAACACCGTGCATTTTGGGCTATCAAGCAATTTAATTATGATATGAAAAATGCAGGTGTCAATAGAAAACTCCAATTGAATGAGTTAGAAGAGCTACGAAATGAGGCATATGAGAGCTCAAAAATTTATAAAGAACGAACCAAAGCATATCATGACAAATTTATTAGTAGAAAAATTTTTGAACCAAATCAAAAAGTATGGCTTTACAATTCAAGATTACACCTTTTCCCTGGAAAACTTCGTTCACGATGGAATGGACCTTTTATAGTAACTCAAGTATTTTCCCATGGAGCTGTAGAGCTTAAAGACCCAAGCAAGGAAATACATTCAAAGTAAATGGCCAACGTTTGAAACCATATATAGAAGAAATTAATGATGGAGAATTGTTGAATCAATTGATCTTGTGAACCCAACATTATCATAATAAGTAGCACAGTCTGGCTGAAGACTTTAAACTTAGCGCTCTTGGGAGGCAACCCAGTTTATTAGTTATTTTTAACTTTCTTTTCTTTTAGTATGTTCTTTTAGCATGATGAGAGAAGAGCAACAGAAGCAGATTGAAAGAAGATGGCAACAATGAAACTTCCAACCTTCAAATACTCTACCAGGTAGTATCTTTCCTTGAAATTAATTAATTTTTCTTCCATTAGGGACAATGGAAATTAAGTTGGGGGGGAGGAAAAAGAATAAATAAATCCTCGAGTAAAACTATAATCAGATGTGTCTCGATTTGAAGTTAATCAAGCAGTCTATTAATGAATTAATAGTTAGATTATTATTATTATTATTATTTTTAAAATACTGAGGAATAAATTATTAAGAAAACCTAATAAAAGGTAGGGTTTAGCCCAGAATAATTTTTAGAATAATTTCAGACCCTCCTGACCACTGATCTTAATAGTACAATCTACTTAATAAGGGTATGGGTGAAAATGTTATTCAAAAAAAAAAAAAAAGAAAAAAAATCTCTCTTAAAGTTAATAGATTAGGTTCTTAGCATTTTTCACTGAGTAACCGGGCCCCGTCACCTAAGAAAGTGATGTTGTTCGCGTAAAAAGGTGGGAATGTAAAAGAACCTAAAAGTCAGTCCTACCTAAAGCCTTTTTAACTCGAGTCAGTAAGTCTGAGGGGTGTTTTACACCTAATGCCCTAAAACCAACTGGTTTGGGAGCCATTGGCCTAAAGCTCGCTACAAGGGTTAATTAGAAAGCAAGGGGTTAGGACATTGCACTGACTTTACATATAAATAAATAAATAAAGAACCAAAGTACAAAAGACATTACACCCAACCCAAATTAAGTTAGAAGACTTAATCAGAGAAGTGAAAGTTGGTGAAGGAAGACTTCTATAAATTCTTATGGACTACACTTTATCACTAAAAAAACTTAATAATCCAATGAAGTACTTCCCTTATGATCAAAAAAAAAAAAAACTATAAGATAACTATCAATTCTTGGATTAGCTTGGTACATATTTCTAAATTTCTTATTTGCTCGAGACGAGTAAGATTCAAGTTGGGGGGAGTGATAAACGCATAAATAATTATCATTAAACCTATTAATTAATAATTTAACGTACCTATTATTATTTAATATTTTAATATTTTATATAATATTTTAGAAAATATTATCAACTTAAAGAGCTCGATTTTAGGGATTTAACAATGCAAACGGCACTCAAATCGGATTTAAGATGAGCTCGAAATTGATTTTTATTGATTTATCTGTTTTAGCATGGATTTTAAAGTGAAGTCGGCAAACCAAGTGCCGACTTCATCGTTTTCTCAGCCAATTCCCTGTTTCCGCACGATTCTTCTCCGATTCCATTCTAACAGTTTCCTCCACCAATTAAGGAATAGATTAGATTGGAAGTTATCAAATTGAGAGAATTAAATTCCTTTAGAAGGAATTTAAATTTTATTGATTATTTATCCAGATTTACTTTGTTATTTTCGTTGCTTCGCTGCGTCTCTCTATTTTGAAATAGATTCCTCACCGCGTCAAGGCCGCGTCCGGGGCCTCTACAAATAGCAGGGAGAGCAGCCATTAGAGCCGTACGTGAATCCAGAGAGGAATCCGTGGTTCGTGAAGCAGTCATCCGTAGGTTCCACGTCCGTGGAATTGCTCTATTCTAAGGAGAATTGCCTCTGTTCGTGCCGTGGAGAAGGAGGCCATCCGTGCTGCAACCGTGCCATGGAGAAGGCATCCTCTGTTCGTTGGAAAGAAGTCTGTGCTCTGCTATGCTCCCAGACACTTTGATCCAGCTATGGAGATCGGCTGTTCTGTTATGCGCGTCCCAGGAACGATTGGAGGATCTTATATATTCATGAGCTGGTTCATGTCTTCAACCTGGTTCAGTCTGTCTTCATTCTGTTTTATCTCATCTTTGATTTGATTTATGAAGAATTTATTACTTTTTAATTTATATGAAATAAAATTTTTATTCATGATTAATTGTTATTAAATTATATTTAAGTAAAAATAATTTTAGACTGATCTATTCTTTAAAGCGACGGGCCGTGATCTACGGGTACGGACCTGCTCTTATAAGATAGACCATATCTTGATTATTTTGCCCTAGTAATTATTTAATTAATTAAATTTATAAGTTTATTTCAAGATAATCGCTAAAGTCCCTGTGGAATCGATCCCTTACTCTCGCTATTCTAATAGTAAAATTAAGGTGTTTAAATCGTTGCGCTACGACACGCATCATGGCCGGCTTACATTCTGGGGTGCACTCGAACATCGTCCGATCCAAAGTCACAATTCGGCTACGGCATTGTTAACATGTGCAACATTTGAAACTAAGAAAACATTCAGAAGGTGCAACATTCGACTATGATATTGTCAACAAATGCAACTCGGCCGTGGGAAGTAAGGCACAGTAAGACGTTCTTCCAAAAGAAGAAAGGATAGATGGAACGAAACGTAGATAAGTTTGATAAAATTTTCTTCTTTATTAGCAATCAGGGAGAAGTACAAAATTGGGCCTGAGGCCGGTTACACAAGATAAAAAAAAGAAAAATGGACAGTGGATCCTCAAGGCTCGCAAAGGCCGGGCTTCTTCTCGTCCTCTTTCTCTGCTGGCTACTCGTCAGACTCCTCAGGACGGATGTCTTCGAGTTCAGAAACATCGATCTCGAGGGCTGCAAATACTTTGACCTTGCACATTTCGAAGCCTTGAACATAGGCATCGAGGCTGGCCTTGATGACTTCCTGCTTGAACTCCGACAAGGCCTTGTAGTTGGTAACGGCCTGCCCCGCCTCGGCTTTAGCTCGCTGTGCTTTGGCCTCGGCCTCCTTGACTCATGCCTCGGCCTCCCAGGCCCTGCTCTTAGCTTCTTCAGCATGGGCACTAGCCTCGTCGGCACTGGCTACCACCCCGGCCTTCTCTGAAACCACTTCCGCTACCGCTTTCTTTGCAGCAGCGGCCCTCTCCCCTGCGGCCCGGACTTCCTCCTCGGTGCTTTGGATCCGCCTGGTCAGCTCTTCATTCTACACCACGATGGCCTTCAACCTTTCCGAGGCCAACCCCATCTTAGCCTCGGCTGTGGAGGCCCGACCGTTCTCGGCCTCGACCCGGCTCTCCATCTCCCGTAGACGGCCGGCTAAGCTCTCCTCGTGGGCCGAGGCCTCTTGATGAAGTCGAGCAAGGCTTTTAGCCTGCGCCATGCTCTCCTTCTTGTACTTGTCGGCCCGTGCCAGGGCCTTGGCTATCGTGTTCGAAGAATGGGCCAGCACCTCGCGAAGGCCCAGGGCGCCATTGGCCATCTGTAGCAGAGGAAACATGTTAGCTGCAGAAAGGAAAAACATTGGGAAAAATGAGGAAGATTCAAAAAGTACCTGGACAATAGCAACCATGACCATATCCATGATTGCGGGAGATCTTCGAAGCGACACTACCTCAGGACAAAGCACCAGCTCATCAAGTCATTCAAAGCGCACTAAGGAGATAATCATTCTTTTTGAATTTTTGTACCCCTTTCGCCCAAAGGATCGCAAGCACATGGTCCTTAGCGCTCAGGGGCGGGGGAGCATCTGATGTGGCTGGTGTAGCCACAGGGGCAATTTCGAAAAAACCAAAACATTAATGCGCCCCGGCAGCTCCAGGCCCGCCGAGTCGGCCCCGACCATTCCTGGTCATCCCCGCTCGGCCCCGGCGTCTCCAGGCTTGCCGAGTCGGCCCTGACCATTCCTGGTCGGCCCCACTCGGCCCTAGCATCTCAAAACCCGCCGAGTCGGCCCTGACCATTCCTGGTCGGCTCCGCTTGGCCCTGGCATCTCCAGGCCCGCTGAGTCGGCCCTGACCATTCCTGGTTGGCCCTGCTCGGCCCTGGCATCTCCAGGCCCGCCGAGTCAGCCCCGACCATTCTTGGTCGGCAACGCTCGGCTCCGGCATCTTCGGGCCCACCGAGTCAGCTCCGACCATTCCTGGTCGACCCCGCTCGGCCCCGGCAGCTTCAGGCCTACCGAGTCGGCCCCGACCATTCCTGATCGGCCTTGCTTAGCCCTGGCATCTCCAGGCCCGCCAAGTCGGCCTCGACTATTCCTGGTCATCCCCGCTCGGCCCCGGCGTCTCCAAGCCTGCCGAGTCAGCCCCGACCATTCCTGGTCGGCCCCGCTTGGCCCCAACAGCCTCAGGCCCGCCGAGTCGGCCCTGACCATTCCTGGTCGGCTCCGCTCAGCCCCGGCAGCCCCAGGCCCGTCAAGTTGGCCCTGACCATTCCTGGTCGGCCCTGCTCCGCCCCAGCATCTCCAGGCCCACCGAGTCGGCTCCGACCATTCCTGATCCGTCCCGCTCGGCCCCGATAGCTCCAGACTGCCGAGTCAGCCCCGACCATTCCTGGTCAGCCCTGCCACGGTACTTCTTTTCGGCGAGGTTGGCCCCGGCCGTCCTCGGTCGACCCGGCTCAGCCTTGGCTCCCTCGGGAGAGTCTAAATGCCCCCGTTCCCTCCAAATCAGCCCTGGCACGGCCCTGGTAGTTTAGGATGCCACCTTCCTGACCCACGCCGCCTGACAACACCAGATCCAGCTACTCACTGGCCACGCCGCTGATGGGACTGGACCCAACTACCCAATAGCTCCACTGGCTGATTGGACGTAGCCCACCAACCACCGTTTTCTCCCTCTCCGATGGGATATGACCCACCAACCAGCTCAGATTCTCCTAAGAACTCCATAGATATTCCTTTTCACAAAATCCCACGTGGTCATGCAAGTGTCAGCCCCTATAAGAAGGTGAATCCACTCAAAATCAGGTATGAGCGATAACCCCAAGGAATCACTATCTTGTACTCAGAGAGGAATCCCTCCTCCATGGGAACACTTTTTCTCTAAAAAGAGCTCATTCGAGCTCCTCCTCAACTGTGACCTCGATTGCTAACTTGAGCATCGGAGGGTCCCATCGGAGAATCCCTTCGGTCCTGGAACTTTTTTGCAGGCAACTTGGTGGAGCAAAGATTCGAGAATCAATCCATTTCCTTTTCCCGACGTTCAGGACCAGTGATCAGGCATCATCAGAGCTCATAAAGTTTATTCGACTAATTATATAGATAAATTTGAAGGCTATTACATTTTACTCCATGTCGATTTATCTGAAGCCAAATCTTTCAAATGAAGGGAATTGATGAAGCTAGAGATTTGCTTGTCTTCCAATGGCCAACCCCAAAGTTGATTTTTAGAAAGAAGGCTCATCAAGGAAACTTATATGTAGAGGTGGGCACTGGGCTGGGCTGCCCATGGCCTGGCCCAGCACAGCACGAGCTAGGCCATGCCTGGCACGACTCGGTAGCTATAGTACTGGGCCGTGCCTGGTACGACCCAGTAAGAGGAGTCATGCTGGGTTTGCAAAGTCTAGCCCATGGACCAAGCCTGGGTAGGCATGACCAAGGTGTGCCAGCCAGGCATGGTCCACAAGGCCCTTGTTAATTTTTTTTAATAAATTAAAAAATAATTTTTATATTAAAAAAATATTTTTAAAAAAATAAAAAAATATTGAGAATAAAGGATTTATTAATTTGAAGCCACCTTAATGGTGGAGGATTTGGCATAGACCCTACTAGTTTATTAATTTAAAATTAAAATGATACATAAAGGGGGGGCTAGGCCTGACCTTCAAAATATAATAAGAAAGAAGAAAAAAATAGAGATGATTTATTTTAATAATTAAAAAATAAAAATATATAATTATAAAAATAGAGATGACTCACTCATCAGTAGTATTTGTATCATCATCATCTTCACTGGTTGAGTCATATCCACCTTTATCTTGAAGCCTTGCCGCAGCATTCAACCAATCTTTGAAGCAGAGAAGCATCTCAACCATGTCACTGGTCATCCTACTTCTCTTTTCGTTTAGAACACGCCGACCTGCACTGAAAATAGATTTTGATACTACTATAGACATCAGCACAGCTAAAATATTGAATGTAATGGTAGACATAATATGATATTGATTTTTAACATTCTTCCACCAAGCTAATACATCTAAATTCTCTATTTAATTTTTCAACTAATGCAGACTGAAGATCATTTCGTAAATAAAATTCTAGTTCACAACTTGATGAAGAAGATGAAGATAAACTTGAAGCATGTATAGTGTTGGGCACTAGGCTGTGCCTGGCATGGCACGGCCCAGGCCCGTCGGGATGCACCACTAGCCAGGCCGTGCTTGGCACAGCCCAGTAAAAATGGGCCATGCCGGGCACAGCATGACCAAAAAAATTTTTGGCCCAACACAGCCCGTGGCCCAAAATACGGGCCATGCCAGGCCATGGCATGGCCCATGGTGGGCCGTGGCATGGCCTGAGGCACGGCTCGTAGGCACGGCTCATAGAGCAGATCCCATGTGTCATCCTTGTGCTACTCTAACGAAGTCGACGGTGGCGACCAGACCAACGATTGGCCATTGGTGTTTCCCTTCCTGGAAACGGACCAGGGGCTTATGGTAGACCCTGGTGAACAGCCCATAACTTCCCATGCCTATGTAGCAGATCCAGAAAGCCCCAAATCAATTGATTGGAATGAATTCTGCTAGAATTCCATGCAAAACGTCTAAAAACAATATATAACATCAAATCACTCAGAAAGGTTTGGGGAGCATCGATACCTTTGCGTCGTCACCTATGAGAACAGTCGAGTCACTGGCGTCATCATCCTAAAGGAAGGAGCGGGCCATCTGTTGCGCTAGCCCGACCATGTAGTCCTCCTCCTCCTTCTCCTCATTGCCCTCGGTCTCGGCGGTCACTCCATCCGCAGGAGAACTAGGATTAGAGTCAAACGCGAGGCAAAGGTCAGAGAAGCAAGTCCCAACAACCTCTGCTTTCGCTTCTCCGATCTTGTCTCCTTCGAGGAAGAAATCATCGCAGAGGAACTCGAATGGAAGGAAGAACTCGACGTGCCGTGCCATGCCGGCATACTCCCGTCACGGGCCATGTCGTGCTGAGCCGATGGATCAGATTTTTTGAGTTCGGCACGGTATGGTTTAATGAGCCATACCGGCATAGCCTAGTACTGTAACAGTACCGGGCCATGTCAGGCACGGTTCGGGTCATGCCGGCCCATGGGTGGCATGGCCCGATGCCCAACTCTAAGATGTGTGTTTTCTTTGTGCAATGAATGAAAAAAATAGATGACGAACAAGAACTAGAAGTAGAGCTTTGGATAGGTATTCTAGATCCATGAATTTTGTCATCATATAAAACATAAATATTATTAAGAAGTGATGTTACCTCATCTTTAGCATGTTCAAAATTTTTAACCATGTTTTTATAATATGCATCAATTAAAATTAGTACGCCACTTAATTTGGCTCTAGGATCAAAAATAGCAGCTAAGTTATGCAAAGAACATATCCTGTCTCAATATTAATTCCATTTAGTTTCCATTTGATGTATAATAGGCATTAAAACTTTATCATATCTATGTTCATTAAATTTTTCACTAATTACCTATGCTTTTTGTAAAAATGAACAAGAAGTTGGATAATAAATACCAGAAAGAACATTTGTAGCATCATAAAAAGTAATCAAAAAATCTTTCAAAATTTTACCTTTATTCCAATTAGTTTCAGTCAATGTAAATCCTAATCTACGATCATTAATATATACATAATAAGTTCTTATATGGATATGCATCATGTATCATGGTATAGGTACTATTCCAACGAGTAATTACATAAGTTTAAATTTTTTAAAATGTTTACCATGATCTATATATAATTATTTAAATTCTTGAAGTCTTGCTCTTGAAGTATGAATAAAAGAAACTGCATTTCTAATTTTTAAATAACATCTTGAATTATGTCCATATCAGCTTGAACAAAAAGATTTAATATATGACATGCACATCTAATATGAAATAATTATCCATTTAAAATATGATGAAAAGAGTCATTTAATAATGCAACAACAGAATTATTATTAGATGCATTATCCAAAATAATAAACATTATTTTATCATTAATATTATATGAGCATGCAGTTTGATAAATAGCATTTAAAATTTATTGCCTGGAAAATCAAAAGATGAAAAGCAATAATTTATTTATTTAGTTGCCAATCATTATCAAAATAATGAACAGTAATAACAATAAAATAATTACTACCTATAGATACTGACTATTTATCAGAAGTTAAAGAAACTCTTGCATGTAAAAGAGATAGCGTTCCAATTAAACTTTATTTCATTGATAAAGAGTTTGTCATAGCTACTCTTCTAAATGTCCACTTACTAGTTCTTTTATAAGCAGGTTGTAGGCCTAATTGAACATATTTTTCAAAATTATAAGATTCACATAAACTAAAAGATAATTCATCCTGAACTATCCATCTTACAAGTAATTTTCTTTAATTTTTATGATTATATAAAAGTACCTGCAAGTGATCCCCTTGTATATTAAAGGTACTTTGTATACGAGAATCATGCATCCTATGAGTCTTTTGATTTGTCTTTAAATGCCATGTTCCTCCACTACTACTACAACTATAAAGTTTTGCACATTTTCTACATTTTGCTTTCAAGACTCCATTAATCATAATTCTATCAAAATCATTCCAAACATCACTAATCCTTTTGCAAGAAGAGGTTTGACCTTCACTCCATTCACTGACACTGGTTCTAGAGGGAACTTGAGGATTAGTTTTCTCTCCCTCAATAATAGGAGGCATGTCAAAATGAATTTCACCATAAGATGCCATATCTAAAATTTTAAATTAATGAATGCAAAAAAATAAAAAATAACCACAAGAAGAAATTGAAAAGAGAACTAGGGGTGAGGCATGGAGCCAAAATTTGTGAGCTTCTTTTGTGCTCTGGCCTCTCAACCTTGTATTTCAAACTTCTAATAAGAACCTCCTCTTGTGTAGCATTTGAACACTTGCTAGAGCACTTGCTAGAACACTTGCAAACTAAAAATTAAATTACTAGAGCACATGCTAGAAGAGAGAAATAGTAATAAGTAGAAGAGAATAGTTGGTTTGGTACGGTGAGAATAAGGAAGGAATGAGATATTTATAGGAATAATTTTTTTTTCAAAATACCCCTATTTCTAGCGGTTTTATGGCTATTTGGGGGATTAAAATGGTAACCCCCCAACTAGCCATTTCTAACGGCTAGCTGGGCCGTACCCAGGCTTGGCTCGTAGCGGGCCGTGCTGGAATGGCCCAGTTAAAGCCGTTACGTATTGTGCCGGCATGGTCCAGCCCAGAGGTGGGCCATGCCGGGCGGCCAAATTTTTTTAACTGACCATGCTGGGCATGGCTAATTTTTTTTGGCCCGGGCCGGCCTGGCGGGCCTAGGCCATGCCATGCCAGGCATGGCCCAGTGCCCACCTTTACTTATATGATAGAGGATCATAAAAAAAAATATAATAGAGCACTATTGAAGCATCAAAAGAAAGTATGGCTACATCACAAAGTATATCTGTATAAGTTTAAAGATCGATTCTATGATATTTGTATTAAGTTAGAATAATAGGATGAAACATGCTTTGAAAAACTGCCAGTTTAATGTGATTATAAAGGTTGCATTTACTCCTAGCTTCGACTTGTCAGGAGTTGAATTTTTCAATTAGGGGCAAATTGATGTAGCTAAGAAATAGAAGAATAAAAGAATCTTTAGCTTTTAAGAAAATTTTATAATTATAAATTTTCTTAGAAATCTTATTTTCGCCCTAGCCTTTTTATAAGACTTTTCTTAGGAGTCCTTTTTTTTTAGAGTCTTATTTTGTTACTATTGAATTGGTTTATGATTCTAGTATTTTGAATGTATTCAAATTCTTGTTGGACTAGTTTTGCTCTATAAATAAGCCTCTAATGTATTCTATTCAATCAATGAATAGAATTAAAAAATTTTAAAGATTATTATTTTATTTTTGGCTTGAAGTTATTTTTAATTTGAATTGTGTAATATTATAATTTTTTTAGAAAAATTAAAGGCACTTCATTGAAGACTCTTAAGGAGTTAGTGTAAGATCAATATTTTTTTTAATCTATTTGTATCAAATTTTATATTAAAGTCGAATATGTTTGCATCACTAGCTCTCCAAAATGGCATGTTTTTCTTTCTTTGAGTTAAATTTAGGGTTTTTGAGAGTGAAATCGGAGCTAAAAGCCTGGGAGCTAGCTAAAATGATAAGTTCTTTAAAAAAATATTTAAAAGAAAGAAAAAACTAATTAATTAATTCATTAATTAATTTGTTTTATTTTAGGGTGCTTCATCCATAAGTAAGTGCCTGCTATTATCTTTCTTGAAAAAATGATAGTTTCTAGGGACTTATGAGTTGGGCGAACTTGAATTAAATAGCATCTCCTGGTCTACCTACTCCTCCATTTCATAATTGAATTTGAGAATTTGGTAGGTCCCATTTTCCTTACTTTTCAAAATAAAAATAAAAGAATAAGTCATCATTTTTTTGATACAAGCAGGCGATCATACTATTTTGATGCGAGTCAGCTCAGATAGATCAGAATACAATATTGATTAAGTACAAAAGAACAGGGGTTACCTATTTCCAAACCCAAAAACCCACATGATGGGCCATAGCCGCCACTATCTAGTTAGCGTGGAATTAGCTTCACGATAAACATGACGGATCTAAATGCTGTAAGCATCTCGCATACTAGCCCATATATCGAGGAGCAGTGGATTGATGGGTGTTTGATAGCAGCTATCCTTCCTAAGCCAGCGGATAACCATAAGAGAATCCACCTCAATAAGGAGGCTATGAACATGCAGAATTCTAATAGCATAGGAAATACTGACCTAGGTAGCATAGAGCTTGGCCGAAGGGACTAAGGAGTCAAGAATGCCAAAGCCATCTACCGCCAGCAAAGCTCCATCAGACCCCTGAATAAGAAAAGCTGAACCGATAAGCCTACCTCGAACACTTCCATCAAAATTAATTTTGACAAACCCTGGAGGGGGGCTTCCAAGAGATGAAGACCATATGCCGGTCCACTGCCGAAGCAACAGGGGATCTCCAGTGGCCAATCACAGAAGCATTTCTATGGAGAGAGAATTGGTCGATAAAAACTTGGATTTTTGCACAATCCTGAGGGAAGGTATAGACTCGTTGGTGAAGATAAGAAGATTCTGCGATAGCTAGATCTGGTGAGCTGTCACAACCCAAAGGCTAGCCATCTGCTGACTGCCCCTCTAAAGAACATGCAAAAAAAGGGGTCTCAAAGAACCCACATCATCCGCTTTATAATAGTAGCCCACCCTCTGCCAAATCCACCTAGCTCTGGGGCAAGTAAAGATAACGTGGTCAATAGTCTCCTCCTTCTGTCCACACAACGGGCAAGTAGATTGGATGGACAGGCCCCTACCAAAGAGTAGGGAACAGGTAGGAAGACAATCCCACAAAAGCTTTAACACAAAGAGCTGAATCCTGGGATGAATGGGGAGCTTCCAAATCCACCCAGCTTCCATCATACGTTGCGGTGGAGGCCTATAGATACTCATGAAGTCCCTAGTAGGAGCCCAAGGCAAACATGATCTATGCCATAGTCTGATGTCAGAAACATACCCTGAAATGAGCGGAATGGCAAGGATCTGAGGAGATAGCTCCTCACCAAAGAACTGGGTAACCATAGAGGTGTGCCAGCCGAAGAAAACCTGAGAGATCAAATCCTTAACCCTCATTCTGCTTGAAATATCAATGCTCATAAAAGTAGGCCATTGAGAGAGGGGAAGGTCAGCAATCCACCTATCCTGAACAACATCAACCAAGGAGCCATCTCCTATCATTCACGAGATGTTGTCATAATAGTCGGGGCACACTGACAAACCTCCTTCCAAAAAAAGGGAATACCCATGAGCATGCTGAAAGTCCATAGAAGGGGTCCAGTCTTCGTATCTAGCTGCATGAAAGAGCTCTAAAAATAGTACAGGTCAAGTAGAAACCGCAAAGCATGACAAGCAAACAGAGCCTCTCTCCGAACTGTCAGAGACTGGATACCGAGACCACCTTCGTGTATAGGCATACAGACTATATCCCATGCCAGTAGATGAATCCCATGACCATCCTGCATAGAAGCCCATAGAAAGTCCTGGAAACATCTCTCTATCCTCCTCAAACAAATAGATGGGATAACAGTATTGGATAGGATATGCAGAGGAAACAAAGTTAGAACCGATCGTATAAGGATAATCCTCGCCATCATAGATAATCCAGTGATATGCTGCCATCAATACGATCATGAACCTGCCGCTCAATATCAACATAATCACTGCTGTGAGGTTGTCTTCCCGTGATAGGAATTCCTAGGTACATTAGATGATCAACCTGACTATATATGCCCAAGGTATGGAGGATAACTTTCCTGACAGTACATCTGGTCTTCGGGCTAAAACAAATCATAGATTTGTGAAGATTGACCTTCTGACTAGAAGCTTGACAATAGCTCTGAATAATAGAATCAAAGATGATTGCATTACGAATAGTAGCCTGCCCCATCAATATACAATCGTCCGCAAATAGGAGATGCGAAATCGAGGGGCCAAGGGACCCACCATGAAGGAGGCAATGCGATGATCGTACTTTGCTTGATATAATGCACAAGATAGATCGTCTACCGCTAATATGAACAGAAAAGAGGATAAAGGGCACCCCTGACAAAGCCTTACAGTAGAGTGAAAGAAATCAGTCTGGCTACTATTGATGATCAGTGAGAAAGACGGCGACCGGATGCAGACCATAATCCAATCTATAAAGAGGCCATCGAACCCGAATTCATGGACAGTGCGGTGCAGAAATGCTCAGCTCATCCTGTCATAGGCTCGCTCCATATCTAACTTAACAACTGATCGCTATCATTGGCGGTCAAAAATAAAACCTACTCACTACTATAGCTAGTGGTGAATCGGGATTGTATCTTTGGGGATCAAGGTCAATTATTTCACGAAAGAGAAAAAAAATTTATCTATAGAGGATTATATTAAGAATAACGGTTATTAAAAGATAACAACTAATTAATTAATAAAATTCAAATAGCAGGAGAAGCAAACCAGGAATCCGAATCTACCATGCAAACATGTTTTATCTTCTTTTTTTAATGTGCAATAGTAATAATTTTTGTAAATTTAAAATTAGAATAATTTATCTCTTGTCAGGTACGGACCATATCAGGAGATCGCGGCATGTCCGCTTAGAGCATAAACTATCTAATAATTGCAAGGTCAAGGGTCTAATCTATCATACTATAATCTGTCTCTCTTAGGTATGTACCGTATCCTAAGATCATGGAACATCGATAGAGAGTACAAGTCGTGTATGCCAGATCAAAACCTCGATCAAAAAAATAACTCAAAATATATAATAAAGAAAAGCATAATTTTTATTGCATAAAAATTAAGAATAAAAAGAAAAATAAAACATGATTACAAGCTTCATTATCATCCCAAATTGAAGGAATATAGATATGCATTGCTGCTGCCAGCATCCCCTCTATAATTTTTCTCTCCTAAATACAATAATCTAAATAAAAGAAGAATAAAAAGAGCTTTGTAGAAACTCCTTCCAAATACTGCCTGAGGTCCTCCTTTTATAGAGCTCGTCTAGGATTTCCTCTTAGTCAAATTTGAGTCAATCGGGCACTCAAGATCGTTCAGATATTGTGAAAAAATTTCTCAGCCATTCGTTCAACATCACCTGCCTTAGTTTGCATGCGAAATCATCTCTTTCTTTCTTTTTGGGCAAACCAAATCCTGATTTGAGTGTCGCATCGTTGGACTCCAAAATTCGAGCTCTTTCCATCTATAGGCTTTTTTCTGCAAACATCCATAAAAAGTATCAATTCTTAATAAATTCAAAGTAATTAATATTTATTTTAATAGTTAAATTGGGATAATAAATAAACTTATCACACCCCCAACTTAATCATTGCTAGTCCCTTAGCAATGTAATTAAAATAAAGCCATGCATCAATAAAATTCTTTTTGCAAAATTAAATCTAGGCTTAAGGTTGAAAGAAGAGATAGCCAGTATCACTAACTAAGTATTGAGTTTCTGAAGTAAATTTTGCTGTCAGAACTATAAGAAACTTTCTTAGAGTTCATCTATGAATCTACAACACTTATGTTTGTGATGGCTAACTTAGCATTTCGGTACTAGCTTGTAAGAAACAATGGTATCTTCGCTTATCACTTACTTTGAGCAACTTTTATACACCAACAAATTAAGCACATGACCTGAGGTAGCTTTCACACTGCCTGATATATTTTTATTTATTTATTTTATTTTTTTAATTTGTTTAGCGATATCTTTACATTGCCCATTTTTTGACGCGAACAACAATGCTTACTTAGGCGAAGGTGCCCGGTTACTCGATGAAAACCAATGTTTAGACTTATATATATATATTATTTTTTTATCAGGCAGGTAGCTCTTTTCTTAAATTCAAGTTTCTCTCATTGGGGTGTATATTAATAACCAATTTTTAGTAATAATTGAATCTCCAATTTACCTTACAACTAATACCTAATTTACCTCATCAGTGTGCATGTGCAATGAAAGTGCTAATAGTCTTTACATGACCTAAGTAGGTTACTAAAAGTCTGACCAGCTAGTCTACTCCTTGGCTCTCTACAGTAATTAGCCAATATTTTCTAACTCTATTACCTTTTTCTAGTCAATTTTGCTCAAAAATTTCTTTTACAGCACAAAAATTTTGAAATTTTCAAAAAATGCCAAGGTGTTTTCAAAATATTTTTTAAAAATGTTTCTCTTACCCCCTAACTTAATTCTCATTGTCCTCAATGAAGTATGAAAGAATAAAACAAGGAGAAATACCACCTGGATGAGATATGCCTCGTGTAATGTTAGGAGTGACCATGTGTAGTCTTTTTTTCTAAAAATAAGAATCAAAATAAAGGTTAGAACATAAAACTTTTGGGTTGCCTCCCAAAAATCGCTAAGTTTAACGTCTTTAGCCAGACATTATGGCTTACTTTGATTACCATTATCAAGGAGTTTGATGATCTCTTCCCTTACTACTTTCTTCATGGTTAGTTTAAGTTTTCTTTGGGGATCTCTTATAGGCTTGGTTTTCTTCCTTAAGTGAATCCTATGTTGAACAATCGAGGGGCTAATCCCTTTTATGTTAGCCATGGTCCATCCTAATGCTTCTTTATTCTCATTCAATAGTTCTCCTTCTTGTGAGGAGTCTAGGTCAGTTGAAATAATCATAGGCAGGGTTTCTGATGGACCTAGATATGCATAGTTGAGATGCTTGGGAAGTGGCTTCAGTTCTAATTAGGGTGCTTCCTTTATTGATGGTTTGGGTAATGGTTCAGATACTTTCTCTAGTGGTTCAGTTGGAAGTTTCCATCTTGATTTTTTATCAATTATAGCAACCTCATTAATTTGCTCCCATCTTGGTTTATGCAGGTTTCTAGGTCAAGCTTTTCATCACTAAGGTCAATTGGATCATAAAAAGTATCCTGAACATAATTTGAGTCGCTCATTTGATGTGTATTGGTAAGATTAAAAATATTAAGATTAATTGACATATTTCCAAAGGAGAGTTTCATTAATCCATTTCAATAATTAATTAGGGCATTAGCTGTGGTCAAAAATGGTCTACCTAAAATCATTGGAATGTAGCTTTTTGGGTTTGTCACCGGTTCAGTTTCTAAAATCACAAAGTCCAATGGGTAGATAAAGTTACCAACTTTGATCAATACATCTTCTACTATTCCCTTGGGTACTTTCAAAGAGTGATCAGCTAGTTATAGGATCATTTTTGTAGGCTTTAGTTCTCCTAACCCTAGTTGCTCATATACAGAGTATGAAAATATATTAACACTTGCCCCTAAGTCTAATAGAGCCCTATTTATGAGGGTGTTCCCCATAATGCATGAAATAGTGGGTGACCCTGGATCTTTGTATTTACTGGCATGTGATTTGATAGATAGGAGCTCACACTGGCTGCCAGAAAGAGCTCACACTGGCTGCCAGAAAGGCTTTCTTGGGCACATTGGTGGTCTTCTTTTTGGTACATAGATCCTTAAGGAATTTGGCACAGACTAGAACTTGTTGGATCATGTTCAGTAAGGGGATGTTCACTTTAACTTGCTTAAAGACCTCCAAAATCTTATCAAATTAGGCTGAATTTTGACTGGACTTAAGTCTATTTGGGAATAATGCTACAACCCTAATTTTTTGTTTATCTTCTTTTGACATGGGCTCAACTGGTGGGTTGGGCATTACATTAGACTATGATGCCTCAAGTGTTTCGGGCTGACCTAGCTCAATAAGTTGTTCAAGTGGTGGGACTTCTAATTCTTCTTATTCATATGTATTCACCTGATTATCTATTTATTTTTTAGATCTTAATGTATGAATGATACTTAGTTGGTTAATCTAGGCTCCTTGTTTGGATCCTTGGATATTTAGGTTCCTAGGGTTAGCTTCGGGCTGACTCGATAGCTTACCCCATTCTCTTTCACTGAATGCTGTGGCTAGTTGACCTATCTGGGTTTCTAGTTTTATAATGGATTGTGTGTGTGAGTGAAGAAGTTGAGTATTCATTTCTAGCCTTTCAATACTTGTAACACCTTCTCTTTGAAAGTAGGATCATGATTATTTGGTGGAGGTTGAGGAGCACTTGGATATTGAAAATACGATATGCTTCTGAATTGGGTCTCCTGATGGTTAGGCCTAATTGATGTTGGACCGATGATAGGTTGGGGTTTCCATAAAAAATTTGGATGATTTTGCCGGTAGGATTGTAAGTATTCGAATATGGACCATTTTCTGATCTAGGAGCCATTCGTTTGGGCTTGGTAGGCTTGCTCTTGAATAAGCTCAGGAAATTGATATGTAGCTGGACATTCACCTATAGAATGGATTGGACTCGAACAGATTATACAAACCTCATATAATTGAGTAGATGGAAAAAAGGTGTTTTCAACTTGTATAATTCGATCAAGTTTTTGGGATAGTTCATCAATTTTGATATAGATATATATGGACTGACCTATGTTGTATATTCCCCCTCTTTTAGGTTCTGTGGGAGGATCTCTATGGGCAGTAGACATGTGATACCAGAAATTTTCACTTAGAGTTTTAAAAAGCTGCCATGCCTCATGTTCATTTTTAGCATAAATGTTCCTCCACATGAGGCATCCACCATTTATCGATGCCTTTCTGACAATCCATCAGAAAAACATTGAACTAACTACCATTTAGGTATTGCATGGTGCGGACATTTTCTAGTTAATTCTTTTAATCTCTCTCACATTTCATAAAACATTTCTTCCTCTAACTGAGAAAAATTGGTTATGGCTTTTTTAATTTGATTTGTTTTTCCTATAGGAAAGTATTTCTTAAGAAATTTTCTCTGAAGTTGGTTCCAAGTTGAAATTATAATGTTTAGTGAATTTAACCAATACTTGGCTCTACCTTTTAGGGAGAAAGGGAATAACTTAAGCCTAAGTGCCTCATCAGAGAATTTTGAATCTTGACAGTTGAGCAAATTTCCCAGAATTCATCTAACTATTTATAGGGATCTTCATTTGTAAATCCATGTAAAGCTGGTAACATTTGGATTATACTGGACTTAATTTCATATTGGACAGCATCTACTGGGGGTACTTGTATGCATAGTGAATATGTATATTGTGAATGGGCGAAGTACTCCTTCAATTGACGTGATAGATTATTTTTTTGATTAAGATCCATAATGCGTGCTCCATTTGCTCTACAAGTTCTCTCTATTTCAGGGTTAAAGGGTATGAGGTTGGGTTGTAATGATCGATGACAAAGCATATACCCTACCAATACACTCTAAAGTAAACAATAATTCATTTTTTTTAAACTAATATAATAGAAGAGAAAGGAGAATATTCTAAAGAAAATATCCTAAAAGATTCCTAGAACTAAGAGCAATGAAGAATAATTTAGTTATGGTTTAATAATTATTAGCAATCAAGTTAACAAAGATTAGACTCTCTACCCTAGGTTTAACCTAGATCTAAATAGCTTCTAACTTCCAAGATTGCCTTGGAGCCCTTCAATCAAAAATTAACTGATCAACTAGCCAGTTAAGGATAAGGTCAGTGGGAGTCCCCCAGTCGCTTACTAGGTAAGCGAACAGAACTAATTAAGTAACCACTTTCCTTTCCTTTTGTAGACACCAGTTAAGTAGTCAATTCCGATCTGGTCCAACTCTTTCGGGTGTCTTGTCCTATTGAGCTCGAGTTTCTTAGGGCTGACGTCTAATTAATTTTAGAGTTAAAGGCTTGGGTTAATGCAAAATGAAGGATGCAATTTGTGGGCCAAGGAAGGGTGATCAACTCCCCACCTTATCTTGATTATGAGTTTGTGCCCTTAAAGTTAATTATGAAAATACTGTGTAACAAGCAGATGTTTAGCTCTTGAAATTATCAAACAAAATTAATCTAATTACTTTTTTAAAAAGATTTTTGCAATTAAGTTTCTTATTTCGTAATAAATTATGAGATATCGATGAAAAAATTTTGAGCTTCAAAGAAAATAAATTTACCTAAGTCAATCTAAGCGTAGAATAAAATATTTTATTTTTATTTTTATTATATTATATTTTTATATTTTTATATATTATTTTCATTATATTATTTTCTTAAATTAATTATATTTTATGGAAAGTGTATAGGATTTTATTTCATGTTCTTTTAAGGTAAGTTAATTAAAAAAAGTTGATTAGGTTAAAAGTGGATTTATGATAAGAAGAAAAGTAATCTTTTTATGTTAAAAAGAAAATAAGAAAATCTAATAATTAAGGTAACTAAAAAAAGTAATAAGCTAAAGAGAGCAATAACTATTCAACAAAAAGGAATTTTTTTTTACTCTTTTCTTTTATATAGAAGCATGAATAATAATGAAATAATAAAAAATTAAAAATAAGAATAAATTAAAAAAATTTGTAATACATTTTTTTTAATTTTTTTCGTGAACTAATCGTGCCTTGATTCCCGACAATGGTGCCAAAATTTAATCGCAATAATTGGCAGTCAAAAATAAAACCTACTCACTACTATATTTAGTAGTGAATTGGGATCGTATCCTTGGGGATTAAGGACAATTATTTCATGAAAGAGAAAAAAAAATTATATATAGCGGATTATATTAAGAATAGCGATTATTAAAAGATAATAACTAATTAATTAACAAAATTCAAATAGCAGGAGAAGCAACTCAGTAATCCGAATCCACCATGCAAGCAAGTTTTATTTTTTTTTAATATTGTAATAGTAATAATTTTATAAATTTAAAATTAGAATAATTTATCTCTTGTCAGGCATGGACCGTATCAGGAGATTACGGTACATCCGCTTATAGTATAAACTATCTAATAATTGCAAGGTCAAGGGTCTAATCTATCATACTATGATATATCTCTCTTAGGCAGGTACCTTATCCTGAGATCATGGTACGTCGATAGAGGGTACAGGTCATGTGTGCCAAATCAAAACCTCGATCAAAAAAATAACTTAAAAGATATAATAAAGAAGAGCATAATTTTTATTACATAAAAATTATGAAAAAAAAAAGATAAAACATGGTTACATACTTCATCATCGTCCCAAGTTGAAGGAATCTAGCCATGCATTGCTGCTGCCAGCATCCCCTCTATAATTTTTTTCTCCTAAATATAATAATCTAAATAAAAGAAGAATAAAAAGAGCTATATAGAAATTCCTTCCAAATACTGCCTAAGGTCCTACTTTTATAGAACTCATCTAGGGTTTCCTCTTAGTCAAAGTTGGAGTCAATCGGGTGCTCAAGATCATTCAGATATCATGAGAAAATTTCTCAACCATCCGTTCAACATCACCTGCCTTAGTTTGCATGCGAAATTATCTCTTTCTTTCTTTTTAGGCAAACCGAATCCTGATTTGAGTATCATCTGCATCGTTGGACTCCAAAATTCAAGCTCTTTCCATCTATAGGCTCCTTTTCTACAAACATCTATAAAAGTATCAATTCTTAATAAATTCAAAGTAATTAATATTTATTTTAATAGTTAAATTGGGATAATAAATAGACTTATCAACAGCCATAAGGCACTGACTGATAGAGGCTCTTTGAAGATCATGCATAAATTTTTGGGCTATAATGATATTATCCGAAAGACTCTACCCTCTGATAAAAGCCCCCTACTTAGTAGAGACAAGACGGGGTATCACCACCCTCAGACGGTTGGCTAATATGCGCGCACAAACCTTGTATAAGGTAATGCACAAACAGATGAGCTAATACTGCTGAGGGTAGAAGCGTCAGAGCGCTTGGGCACAAGAGTGATGAGGGTCCTATTCCAGTTCAAGGCATGGAATTGGATTGGAAGACACTCTGAATAGCCTGAACAACCTCTCGACCAACAATACTCCAATAATGATGGAAGAAAAAAGGTGGAAAGCCATCGGGCCATGGGGCCTTATTAGGCCTAAGATCCCATAGAGCCAGCCTAATCTCCTCCTCCGTGATCAGCCTGATAAGAATGTCATTCTTCTGGGCAGAAACCTTCTTCGAAGAAGGGACCTGCCGAACAAGAGCCCCATTGCCAGAATGCTCAGTCCACCTGGACTGAAAGAACTGGAATAGATGATCCCGAATAACTTGGATGTCCTCCTGAGAATTTCCATCCTCATCCATAAGGCATCGAATCCTGTTGGCTATCCGATGCTTCAAGGTGGTCTGGTGAAAAAATTTGGTATTGCGATTTCCCTTTCTAATCCACTGGACTCTAGACCTCTGCCTCCAAAAGATCTCTTCCTACTGAAGAAGAGAGTGGTGAATAACAAGCTTAGCTCGGATGGCAGAGAGATTAGAATCAGAAAGATAGCCATCCTGATCCTCTCTAGTCTGGAGAGAAGCAATATCGGCTTCCACCTTCTTAACTTGCCTCACTATATTCCTGACCTCCACTCCATTCCATCTAAACAGCCTGTGCCTTACTAACTCCAGATGCCTAGATAATTTATAAATAGCATTACCTCTGAATGGTAAATGCCAAACCTAGGAAATAATAGACCGAGCCGAAGAATAAGAAGTCCAGAACCACTCGAATCGAAACTGCCTGAGCAACTGAGTTTCAACCTCAATGGAAATCAGGATGGGTCAGTGATCAGAGGCAATCCTGGAAAGATGAGTAACAATTGTCGAAGGGAACTTTAGAAGCCATTGGGCTGAGGCCATAGCTCTGTCCAGTATCTCCCATACATGAGCAGAACCTTGGCGATTATTACACCAAGTGAATTGGGGTCCCAAGAACCCTAGATCCAGCAACCCAACAGTTGAGATGAAGGACTTGAACTCATAGATCCAGGGCCTTACCAACTTTATGGAGACGCCGGCGGGCTAATTTTGCAGGCTCCCTCCAACCCTCCTCAGCCTACCCCATACCTAGAGCAGAGGAACTAGCAGCAAGGCCCGTACCCAAAGCAGAGGAACCGAGGGTAGAACCATTCGGTTTCGGAGAAGCAGAAGGAGGAGCAGATGATGCTGGAGGCTTCCTTTTCACAGCCGGTATAGGACCCTGAGAAGCCCTTCATTGACGAAGGGCTGCCATCCATGGCCCATAGCAAGAGAGAGCCAAAGAAGGAACAAAGCCCTGCTGAGACTCTAGCTTGCAGGGGCCAAGGAGATGCAACGACCCACAACAGTAGCAAATTCCCTCAAGGTATTCATACACGAACGATTGCCAAAAGGGAGCACGAGATCCCCTCACACAGACCCCCGGCCACAGCGATCTCGTCAGATCCACATGGACACAGACACGTGTGAATCCTCCTCTGTTCCTCACCATAGTTGAGGAATCAAAGAAGACATAGTGACCCACCGACGCGAGGATGGATCTCAAGATATCTTCTGTCCAATACTCCATTAGTAAATTGGGCAAATGAATTCAAATGAGGGCAGAAGAAACAAAGTCCTCCATCAGAATGAAATCAGATCGCTAGCCCTCAGTTGCCACCGGTTGTCCAATGACCATCCAAGGCTTCCCAAGAACCATATCCTTTGCATTGGGGTCTAAAAATCTAAAAATATGGCAGTGGAAGGCCAAGCTCACTACTTGGATATCACCAGGGACTCCAGTTCGTCGAAGTTAGCAGATGAAAGCTTCCGAAGGAATCCATCAATGAAACGTATGAACTAGAATTGCCATCTTCTCTCAGCAGCCGATTTCATCTTCCAGGGCCGAAATTGGAACCTGAACTATATCGGGAAAACAAGACTCCAAGTTCACCATCACCGTCGGTGATGGAGACAATATAACCCATTTGAAGCTCGAATCTGTAGCTGTCCTCCATAGCCTCAGACCCTCCTTAGCAGTATCAGATGCCATCGAAGAGGGGGGGGGATAGTATTAGTTGAAGTCCAGATGAAAGCGATCCAAGAGGATGCCAGAGCTCGTCGGAGCTTAAGCAAGCACGATCGCAAGCTAAAGCACTCACTGGACTAATAAGACAAGTTTTCAAGCACTCCTCGGCTTTTTATAAGTCATCATTGATTCCACCTTCAGCAACCTGCCCATTATTATTTTGCTTTCCAGCTCCACAGTATATGTGATGTGTTTGTCATGTGACACTGACTCTAAAACGAGTGAACAAAATTGCAAGTCATCGTTGTCGGTCTTTTAAATATTATAAGTTACTGAATTTGTAGGCGTTAACCCTTCAGAAGCTGGGTCACCAATGTCAAGTAATGTTTTGAAAATCGAACCAATTCATGATTTAACATTTTGTCACACCTCAAACCCAAAATTGAGCTAGGATGACAATCCACCGCATGCCAGACATGTAAGGCATCCCAAAACAAAACACTTAATTCCAATAAGGCAATATCAATATATATTCAAGTCCATAACATTAATACAAACCACAATTATAAGGTTTGGGCTACAAGCCCTACATACAAACATCACTGGGGTTACATCAACATAATGGATCTAAATTATTTTAATAGAAGCTTCATCCACCTCATAATTCCTTCATCAGTCCAGAGGCTCTGAAAACATTGTGAGATTTACATGAGCTCACACTCAATAAGTAAGCCTATTATAAGGTAAAATAGTCATATATCATTTCAAGGTATTATCATATCATTTCAAGATATTATCAAATCACATTTACATATAAAAAGCTTCATCACTTCAAGATATTATCATATCATTTCAAGATATTATCAAATCACTTTTGCATGTAAAAAGCTTCCAATTTCAAATACATTATTATGTTATCAGAACATGCATATCATCAGCTCAAAATAATTTGAAAGCTTAATTATATAATAAATATCGAAATATGCAATGTAAACAAACCCACTGTTTATATAATTATTTTTTCTTATGTGTCCCATGGCCCTACAACACCCAACTGGTGTAACACTCTTAAATGTCACCTAAGAAGAAGGGTCCTGGTACCAGCGTTATGCCATATCAAAATCAAACGAACACATCCTACAGATGTGTGTCCTCCGCATATCTTTCCCTGTGGAGGTGGGTTCCGTATCATAATCAATCAGAACACATCCTACAGATGTTGTCCTTCACATATCTTCCCCTATGGAGGTGGGTCACGTATCACTTGGCATCATTTCATATCATATAGAACCGTGGCGACACATATAAGTATATTTTAATATCGTTATCATAATTGTATGTCACACATCATGCATCAACATAAGAATAAGTTTCTCACATCACATATACAGTGGTTTGTACATTATTAGCATAAAAATACATCAATAGTACCAATATTTTGCAAAGCCAAAATAACCACATCCTTCAATTTTTGCATATTTATAATCCACTACTTTGCAAATATCAGCAATTACATATAATTATCTCAATAGTACCATATTTTGCAAGGTCAAAGTAATCATATTCTTCATATTTACATATACATATAAATCCATTTCTTACAAAATATTACCGGCTATAATAATCATAGCAAATACTTATTTATAAACTCATGGTACTATTTACTAATTCAAAATAGTCAAAATAAATACAACTCCATTTTTTTCTTATTTTATAAATATGCATACAGCTATAAATCTAAAGATTTATAAATTAAATAATTTATGAAATCATGATAATTGGCTTACTTATCTCGGTATGCTAATCCCAAACAATAAACCAGCTATTTGGACATCTGGGTACCTATAGGTTTTGGTATACGTTCGATGAGCATCATGGCATCATGCAATTCCCCAGCACGCCCAAGAAGATCAACCATGATAACATAATGCTCTGAATCAGGAAACACCCCATAAACATCGTACATGCTATAAAAATCCTTCTCACCTCCTCAACCAATCCAGCATAGCTGCAAGCAAACAAGATAGATATAAATACAACACTGTTCGATCTAACTGATGATTCAATAATATGTTCAAATGTAGCAATGGCTCTGCTGCCAAGGTCATGGATTTCATTACCTGCAGCACTAAAAAACACTTTGTTCTTAAAACCATTGGTGACCAGGTAACTATGGAGATTGACAGTTTGATGCTGAAATCCCAACTGAGAACACGTCCCGAGAACCTTTATCATTATAACTGCATCAGGAACAGATCCATCCAAAAGCATATCTTTGAACACTCTCAAGGACTCATTTGCCAAACCAATATGAGCATAACCACCTATGATGGCAGCCCAGGAGACCACATCCTTCTTTGCCATTTGATTGAAGATATTCATCGCCTTATAGAACACTTAATGTACATATCAATCAGTGCAATGGAACAACCAACTCTAATTCCAATCCTTTCTGAATCGTAATTTCATGCACCCTTGTGCCTTCTTCCAAATCTAAAGCAAGAGTACATGCCTGAAGAGCACTTATCAAGGTAATTGAATTGGGTTCCAATCCCACATCATTCATCTTCCTGTAAACATTCAAAGCTTCAATAGGTATCCCATTTTGGGCATAACAAGCCACCATACAACTCGAAGTTACCATATCTTTTGAGGCATCACCTCAAACAACCTCTTTACTATTCGAACGATGCCCAACAAGAATCTCTCATGCTCTGCTCTCTCTCTCTCATCTTTGTTCTCTCTCTTTTTTCTAGCATGGGAAGAAGCTCACCCGTTGTAGATGCGGAAAAGATGAGGGGAAGGAAGTGCCCGCGTCTTCTATTAAGGCCGACGCAGATGCTTCATGACACCTCAGATCCAGGGACTCGGAAATCCAATCGTTACGTGATAATTGGAAATCCAGCTGACACGCGCAAATGCGGGAGTCCTAGGCATCACCCGTTTCAGGGATCTCATAAATAAGTCTCGCAATCTAGGTAATTAAGTCATGGGGGTTACATTCTCCCAATTAATTACCGGGGGTTACATTCTCCCCCACTTATAAAATTTTGGCTTTGATACACTTCCAATAAATATAGAATTCAAATTTTCTATCCCATAATCAACTACATTTTTATTTAAAAGTGATACGTCATTTATGATACAAATAATTATGGATATTTCTTTTTCATTTCTTCCTCAAGCTACCAAATAGCCTCTATCTCAGAATAATTACTCCACTGAACCTTGATATAAGGAATACTACGCCATCTCAGAACTTGATCCTTACGGTCCACAATGCACACAAGATGATCTTCATAGGTCAATTCTTTTTATGCTAAATTGGTTCATAACGGAAGCTTAGAATATTCCTCCTCAATCATAAAGATATGAAACACCTCAAAGAGTAATGAAAGCAGTGCTAAGCTATAAGCGGCCACCTATATCTTGATCAAAATCTCAAATGGCCCAATGTATTGTGGACTCAATTCACCTCTAAACACAAACCTCATTACATCATTGGTTAGTAAGACTTCCGAATGATCTTCAACCTGAATTTTAAATCTTTCTTTTTGATATCAACATAACTTTTCTATTAACTCTGAGCTACATGAAGCTGCTTTAATTAATGATACTTTTTCATAGTTGCTAAACTAGCTCAGTATATAAAGTTTTCTTTCTCTCACTTCATCTCAATAAAAGGAAATCTACACCTTATATCATAGACAACTTAAATGAATACATTTGAATATTGGCTTGGTAACCCTTAAAATAAGCAATTTCACTAAGGATAAGAAGCTATACCAAACACCTGCTAAATCCATCACACATGCTCGCAATATATTGTCTAAAAATCTAATTGGTTCTTACAGCTTGTCCATTTATTTGAGGATGGAAGGCCGCGCTGAAATTCAACTTAATTCACTAAGCCTTATGAAGACATCCTCAAATTAGAAGAGTGAGACAAATGTGTATAGACTCAATTTACCCAGTTTACTGTTAAACCGAACACAAATATTAACATTTTTATCTCACTAAAATTTTATCCTCAAAATTAAATATCCATTAACTTTTTTGTACCATTATAGATACTCACTAGTAAACTTTTATTTCATTCCCAAGTACCCAAATGATGTATCCAACGTCAATAATTAATTTGATCTTTCTACTAAATAAAATTGAATTCCTTAAGAAATTTCTTTTCTGCCATCCTCTTTTTTTTTTTAAATACCTTAACTTCTCACAACACAATCATCATAAATATCATCGAGTCCATCACATGTATTATGTCATCCATTCTTAAGGTTAATAACCTATATCAGTTACTCTTAATTCCTCGATAAAATAGTTCCAAGTTCTTTTGAATTAAATATAAGATAGTTTTCTTTCAATGCTCTCTCAACTCATAAATAGTTGAATGTGCCATTAATCATTACGACACTTATTTCAATCATCATAACATACTTGGTTTCACTCTTGAATACTTCAAGTTAACATCAATGAACATTATGCCAATCATTTAGGATATCTTTCATAGTTATCATAATCAACTAATTTAATTTCTTTGAATAATATTGCCATCATTAATCATCGGTATAATTAATTTATCAATAATACCACTACAACCAATCAATTTCTCTTGAATATGTCATTTATTCTCAACAAATATTGCAATTTAAATGATTTAAATACTCGAATCAATTATTTTGTTACCAATGACTATCAAAATTACCTAAAAATTATGTTGGTTTTATAGATTATGCAATGTCTCATGCCATACCATGGCCAACTAATTTAAACCCTTTGAATATCTCAAAGTGACCTCACTGATCTAGCTCAGATGGATACATGACTTATAAGGTCAATAAAGATTAAAAATGCACTTACCATCCAAAATACATAATTGACAAATTATAGTAATCTCTCTATGATTTGAAAGTGATATTAGATGTATCCTTAACCATAATCCATAATTAATAATAATCAACATAAAATCATCTCCCTCCTTTTTTCTTAAAAAATATTTATGCCACTCATGGCTGATTGATAATTTATCCATCCTAGAGAAAGATATCTACTTAGGAACTATGAACAAAGGTACAATAAGTAGGCACAATAAATTAATGAATAGATATCTTGATTTAGAAATCTATTAACAGATGAAAATCCTCATAAAATTCTTTATCAGTGGAATTTATCTTATTCTTCTTACTGCTAAAATCTTTCACTTTCTACTATCAAATATTTAATCATTTATAGCCAAAATCAGTTCTAAAGATTAATAGAGTCTAGTCCTCTTAAAAACTTAAATAGTAATTGTCTCAGAATTTAAAATTTTATATTCTTCCTAAATGGTCTATCATGATATAATATGCAGTCAACTACTTCATTAACATCAGCATCAACCATTTCCATATCTAGCAAAGTAACAATCAATCTTGAACAAGCAATATCCACAATAAAAGTTCTCTTAATAAAATTCACTATATATACTTATCCATCCAGACTCAAATTCAATTTTTTTTTATTTTTAAGTAATTAATTGTAATTGATCAAAAACATGTAGTTAACTACTTCATTACCAAAAATCATCAATATTAATCATCTCTATAACCGGCAGATTAGCTCATAATCTTAACTTACAATATCAACAATGTAAGTTCTATAAATAAAAATTTATTATATACATCCACATTCAAATTCAGATTTAATAACTCGAAATCCAAATATCTAACTCAATTGCAATATGGATATAACGATGTTATCTTAGTCATATTAGTCATCAATTACAATTTTTAACTACTATATTATATTCCATATATTCATCTATCTTTTATTGCATATCCAATTAAAATTTCATCTACCCATATTATTTAAAGATCTGAAACTGCTACGAGCCATTTTCAACAAGTTTGACGGAATTAAAACCTCTAGAAGCCCCTTGGCCTCCCTATTGGTCAAGGTCACCAGCCTGGGAGTCCTACACTGTATCATTAGCTTCTGGTGCGATGGTTCATTCTTAATTCCTATCAAATTTATATTTCAATTAATATCTGGTTAAACTTTAAATTTCATGCTTTCAAAGCATAATACCTAAATTTTTTTTAAAGTTATAATTATCTCAATGTCATCCTAGTATTTTGCCTAGAGTGTCATCATGCATGTGTCCCTAAGGTCAAAACCTAGGCTCTGATACCATAAAAGCTGTCATGCCCCAGACCCAAAATTTGAGCTAGGATGACAACGTCCCAAAACAAACACTTAATTCCAATAAGGTAATATCAATATATAATTCAAGTCCATAACATTAATACAAACCATAACTATAAGGTTTGGGCTACAAGCCCTACATACAAACATCACTGGGGTTACATCAACATAATGGATAAAATTATTTTAATAGAAGCTCCATCCACCTCATAATTCCTTCATCAGTCCAGAGGCTCTGAAAAACATTGTGAGATTTACAAGAGCTCACACTCAATAAGTAAGCCTATTATAATGTAAAATAGTCATATATCATTTCAAGGTATTATCATATCATTTCAAGATATTATCAAATCACATTTATATGTAAAAAGCTTCATCACTTCAAGATATTTTTATATCATTTCAAGATATTATCAAATCACCTTTGCATGTAAAAAGCTTCCAATTTCAAATACATTTATCATGTTATCAGAACATGCATATCATCAGCTCAAAATAATTTGGAAGCTTAATTATATAATAAATGCTAAAATATGCATGTAAACAACCCACTGTTTGTATAATCATTATTTTCTTATGTGTCCTACGGCCCTACAACACCCAACTGGTGTAAACTCTTATATGTCCCCTAAGAAGAAGGATCATGGTACCAGCGTTATGCCATAACAAAATCAAATAGAACACATTCTACAGCACAGGACCACATCCTTCTTTGCCATTTGATTGAAGATATCCATCGCCTTATAGAACACTTAATGTACATGTCAATCAGTGCAATGGAAATAGCCAACTCTAATTCCAATCCTTTCTGAATCATAATTTCATGCACCCTTGTGCCTTCTTTCAAATCTAAAGCAAGAGTACATGCCTGAAGAGCACTGATCAAGGTAACTGAATTGGGTTCCAATCCCACATCATTCATCTTCCTGTAAACATTCAAAGCTTCAATAGGTATCCCATTTTGGGCAAACAAGCCACCATACAACTCCAAGTTACCATATCTTTTCGAGGCATCACCTCAAACAACCTCTTTGCTATTCGAACGATGCCCAACAAGAATCTCTCTCATGCTCTGCTCTCTCTCTCTCTCAGCTTTGTTCTCTCTCTTTCTAGCACGGAAAGAAGCTCACTTGTTGCAGACGCGGCAAAGATGAGGGGAAGGAACTGCCCGCATCTTCTATTAAAGCCGACGCAGACGCTTCGCGACACCTCAGATCCAGGGACTCGAAAATCCAATCGTTACGTGATAATTGAAAACCCAGTCGACACGCCTAAATGCGGGAGTCCCAGACATCACGCGTTCTAGGGATCTCATAAATAAGTTTCGCGATCTATGTAATTAAGTCACAGGGGTTACATTCTCCTCAATTAATTACCGGGGGTTACACATTTGAATTATAAATTAATCAACTCGATTGAATGAATCGATATGATCGAATAAAATATTATAATTATATTAAATTGCAAGTCATCATCATCAATCTTTTAAATATTATAAGTTATTGAATACGTAGGCGTTAACGCTTTAGAAGCTGGGTTGCCACATCAGGTAATGTTTTGAAAATCAAACCGATTCATGATTTAACATTTAAAATATAAACTAATCAACTCGATTGAATGAATCGATACGATCGGATCAAATAATATTATAATTATATAAAATTGCAAGTCATCGTTGGTCTTTTAAATATTATAAGTTATTAGGCGTTAAGGTAATGTTTTGAAAATTGAACCGATTCATGATTTAACATTTGAATTATAAATTAATTAACTCGATTGAATGAATCGATATGATCGGATCAAATAATATTATAATTAATTTTTAATTTAATAATATATAATTTAAATAAAAATTAAAAGAATATAAAAATCGAATTGGATCGATTCAAAATCCAATCGATTTAATGAATTTTTAAATTTTTATTGAATCATATAAAAATTAATTTTAATAATAAAATTAGATCGAATTGATGATCAATTTTTGATTAAACCAATTGAACTGACCTACTCGATCTAATTTTTAAAATACTGATGTAAGGCCTCGAACCCACACATGGCGAGGAGTCATTAGGTAGATTTCTCCTCCACCACTCTCAATTATTGTGTTGAACCATTTAACCCCTTCAAGTCTTGGACTATTTTAAAGTTTGTCTTTTAAATAAAACTTTACATTGTTACAAGCGTTATCAATGATAAAATTAAATGCCTAGCATCTTTTTAGCTAGCTTTTCTTAAAAAAATTTAGTTTTAATAATTAAATAAAAACAATATATAAGAGCTTATGCCGATTTATAACTCTGCACTTCAATAAGAAAAAAAAAGTTTAAAAATTCTAAGACATCAACTTTTCTCCTAACCAAACATCAGGAGCTTCTAGGACAACACATGTTTATGGCTCTTGACCGTAAAAAGGGAGAAGACCACACGAATGGTTGATTCATTCCTATTGCCGTTACATGAATATACTATATCATTTGAGTTTTATAATTTAAAATAACTTCAAATATTTTGCACAAAAGCCTATATTATAAGATCGCATATTACTTTATTCGTTATCATATTTTAATCATAATTAATAAAATAGGGCATTTAAGAATAAGTTATTTATTGTTGGTATCTACATTCCTAAAATTGATACTTATTTGATAACCAAATTAGGAGTTTGTTTAGCACACATCCTTATTTGCTTGTATTTTGATTCTTCTCTTGGAAGGGTTTTATAATGTTGCACTAGCATGTCTCCTATATCTCCTCACCGCTTTAAATCTTTGCCCAAACTTTAAAGTTTTACCACAGCTTCTTTTTGATTTTACATCCAAAAATAAAATCAAGTTAAATTAAGTATTGCTTGGCATGCTCATTTTTGAAGTCCAAATGCTTCATCTCTAAGCAAGGACCTGCAGTTATCTTTCTTGAAATGCTATTATTTGCTCATTTACCTTACCTTTCTTTTGCATGTTGTATGAATTTTGTTAACCACATGCACTGCTTGCATGAATTTTGAATCTTTCTCAACATATATATATATATATTCTCAACATATTTCTCACAAAGTCGGCATCGTCGAGAATCTATAACTCGAAGAATATATATATATATATATATATATATATATATATATATATATATATATATATATATATATATATATCTTATCTTCTCAATATATTTCTAACAAAGTCGGTATGGTCGGCCTACTTTATGAGAATCTTATAACTCGAAGGCCTACAAGTAATTTGAGAATTTATTAGAGATTAAGAAAATATTTTCTTTCTCTCTCTCATATATATATATATATATATATATATATATATAAAGTAGGACCTTAATTTTATGAAGCTTGCAAGTTGTTCACTTTGCAAGTAATTTAAGATTCCAAGAAAGACCTGCCCAAGTCCCAACTTGGGCATTTGGGTCAACGAATAAGATAAACCGGAGTAAGTCTTATTAAATTACCAAGTCTCCTCCAACCCCTTGCCGGTTGGGTCATGAATGCACGCATCACGACGAGTTACAAAATCTAGTTTCCTCCTCTCTCAATTACTCTTATGTCCCCATTCCTTTGAATCAAGACCTCTCGAAGCTTTGGCCTTCGGTCTCTTCTTATTTACATGCCACCTAGAACATGTTAAACAAGTAATTTAACTCTGGCCATCATCACTTACGTGATGCCACCAGCCACATCAAACTTGTAACTTGTTCACTTTGCAAGTAATTTAAGGTTCCAAGAAAGACCTGCCCAACTTGGGCATTTGGGTCAACGAAGAAGACAAAGCGGAGTAAGTCTTATTAATTACCAAGTCTCCTCCAACCCCTTGCTGGGTCATGAACGCACACATCACGACGAGTTACAAAATAGTTTCCTCCACTCTCAATTACTCTTATGTCCCCATTCACTTGAATCAAGACCTCTCGAAGCTTTTGGCCTTCGGTCTCTTACTTACATGCCACCAAGAACATGTTAAACAAGTACTTCATTCAAATACAATCAAAAGAGCTTGCTCCGTTGCTCCTACGAATATTCCTTCCTTCCTCTCAAATTATTTTATTGGTGCTTGACGATTCAACCATTGCAAGTCCCTATTCATTTCGATCAAGAGCTCGGTGGAGAAGCTTAATTAAAACTTTTGGCCTTCGTCCTCCTGCTCCAGCCAGCCATCCTCTGAAACCATGGAAAAATTAGTAGTAGCAACTGCAAGTCCTGTCGTGGATAGCGTGGTGAAGAAGTTGGGAGCGCTGAAGAGTGTTTACGCCGACTTCGACAAGCTGCAAAGCAAGCTATCCACAATCCAGAACGTGCTTCATGGTGCCGAAAGAAGATCCATCACTGACGAAGCACTGGGAGGTTGGCTGAGGAAGCTCAGAGATGCGGCTCTCGATGCACAAGATGTGGTGGAAGAGTTCGAGACCGAAGCATTGCGGCGAAGCATGGAGGGATGCGATCGCATGGCTGGAAAGGTTCGTGACTTCTTCTCTTCAAACAATTCAATTGTATTTCGATACAAGATGGCCAGCAAGATAAAAGAGATTAGAGAGAGGTTGGATGATATCGCAGAGGAGAGGTTGAAATTCCATTTGGCTGAGGGATCCGCTCAGAAAGGGTTGTAGATCGGGAGACTTTTCATTCGTGAATATATCTGAAGTTTATGGACGAGATGATGATAGGGAGGAAGTCATAAATTTCTTACTCAGCACAAACAACAACGAGGAGGATGTCTCGGTTCTTCCAATAGTCGGGTTGGGCGGAGTTGGAAAAACGACCCTTGCTAGGTATGCATATAATGATGAAAGATTGATTGGAAGATTTGATCATAAAGTTTGGGTTTGTGTGTCTGAAACTTTTAATATTAATGATATCATGAGGGCAATTATTGAAGATGTCACCGGGAGAAAGTGTGAAGTCTCAAAATTGCAATCTATGGGACATCAGTTTGAAACAGAATTGAGTGGGAAAGTATTCTTGCTGGTACTAGACGACGTTTGGAATGAGAGTTATGAAAAATGGGAAAAGCTAAAAACTTTATTAATGGTCGGCAAAAATGTAAAATAGTCACAACAACACGAAGTGACAGAGTTGCCGAGATTATGAAAACTGTGGCTCCAAAAAAATTACAAGGTTTGGATGAGGATGATTGCTGGACTCTATTCAAGCAAAGGGCATTTGAGAATGAGAGAGAAGAAGAGAACCTAACATTGGTTGAAATTGGAAAGGAGATCGTTAAAAAGTGTAAAGGTGTGCCTCTGGCAGTACAGGCTCTTGGAAGTTTGATGAGATCTAAAAGAGAGGAGGTCGAATGGCTTGCTATCAAAAACAATGAGATTTGGAAGTTACCCATGGAGGAGTTCGAAATTTTACCTGTCCTCAAGTTGAGTTATGATCATTTACCTTCACCCATGAAGCCGTGTTTCACTTATTGTTCTATGTTCCCAAAAGATCATATATTTGAAATAAACAAACTGATTCAATTGTGGATGGCTGAAGGACTCATTGATACATCAGATACTCATGCAGAGGATATTGGTAAGCAATACTTCAATAATCTGTGGCAGAGGTCATTTTTTCAAGATGTTAAAATGGATGCCTACAATAATTTTAATAGATGCAAGATGCATGATTTAATTCATGATCTTGCATGTTTACTTGCAAAGGATGAATCTTGGTTCCTAGAGAAGGGCAAGGAAAACATTCCATCTGGATGCCGATATTTATCAATTGAAGTTCTTGATTTATCATCAAACTCTTTGAAGACTATTTGCGAAGCAAAAAAGTTGAGATCACTTGTTTTGTTGCATTGCAGATATCTTGATATGCCTGAATTTATGTTCAATGTAACAAAAAATCTCACTCAGTTGCATGCATTGGATTTAAATGGTTATAGGATCAAGAAGTTGTCGGATGGAATAAGCAATTTAAAGCATCTACGGCTTCTTAACTTATCATTTAGTAGCATTACAACATTACCTACGTCAATCACAAGACTTTACAATTTGCAGACATTGAATCTCAGTTATTGTGCAGAACTACAAGAATTGCCTAAGGACATATCTACACTTTACAATTTGCAGACATTGAATCTCAGTTATTGTTACAAACTACAAGAGCTACCTCAAGATATAAGCAGCCTAATCAACCTCAGACACTTGGATATATCAGGATATGAGAAATGTCTTCTATCCCTCATAGACTGGGCCAATTGACTAACCTTCAGACATTAGGGATGTTCATTGTTGCTCAGAAGGATGGGCGTACTATCATGGAGCTCCAACATCTAAACTCTATTCAAGGTAGCTTGAAAATTAGAGGTCTACAGCATGTGAAGGATCCAAATGAAGCCATGCAAGCAAACCTAAAGATAAAGAAGAGATTGGATTGCCTGGAGCTTCAATGGAAAAAAGGCTTAGATCAGACACAAGAACCATCATCTACTAATGTGGTAGAAGAGGTGCTTGAGAGGCTCCGGCCTCATGATAATCTGAAGGAGTTGAGAATAAATAATTACATGGGCAGAAGATTACCTACTTGGATGTCATCTTCTTTATTAAAATTGGTCGAGCTCTATTTGTGGGGGCTCGAGAGGTGTGGCTGCCTTCTACCACTTGGTCAATTGCCTTTACTAAAGAAACTCAGTATGGTTAGAATGCGTGCCATAAGAAGAATCGGAGAGGAGTTTTATGGGGATGGTACTGGTGGCAGTGCATTTCCATCGCTAGAGGTGTTGTATTTAAGCAGGATGCCTAATTTGGAAGAATGGAATACAGAACCAACTATATTAGGAAGAAAGATGACAACCTTTCTTCACCTTACCAAGTTATCTATAATATCATGTCCCAAATTGATAGTGAAGCCATGTATCCCATGCTCTGTAGAGGAGCTTGCAATAAAAGATGATTATAAGATGCCCTTATCAGAAGGGAGCATTGCAGGATTGTTCAAACTTAAAAAGTTAAACTTATGGGGAGTATCGTATCATCGTCTGAGTGGTTGGATGGGCTGCAATGTTCCATCAGCCTTGAGGAGCTACACATTCGGTCTTGTGATTTCAAAAATCTTAGTCTAAACTGGGAAGGAAGGAAGCAACAGCAGCCCACCCCCTTCTTCACTGCCCTCCGATCTCTTACTATAAGAGGAGCCGATGAGTTGACTGCTTTGCCAGACGGCCTGCGACAACTCACTGCCCTCCGATCTCTTGATATAGGAGGAGCCGTCGAGTTGACTGCTTTGCCAGAGTGGATAGGAGGCATCACCTCACTACAGCTGCTGCATATTCGGCACTGTCCCAAATTAGCAATGCTGCCAGATGGCCTGCGACAACTCACTGCACTCCAATCCTTATCTATCATCGGTTGCCCCCAACTAGCAAAGCGTTGCAAGAGGGAGACGGGAGAGGACTGGCACAAGATTGCTCATATCCGGGTGCGTGGGATCAAGATAGAAGAAGATGGATCAGAGGAAGAGGATAGAAGGGAGGCTGAAGATGGAGAAGAAAGCAGCAAAGTATGTACCTTGGTTGCCAATTTTTTTGGTCTATTTGGGTTAGCATGCTGCATTGGTCACAATTGAAGTGTCGACTTCAGCTCCATCTAGTGGTGAACTACCTTTGTTGGTGCGTCACCTTCCCTCTTTATTTTTTTTTTTTGTTTCCCTGCCATTTCTTTGGTTTTAAATTTTGTTCCAATAGAAAAATATGTTAACAGTTTTGTATTTTTATAGATTTTTTGTTCTTTTAAAGTTTAAATCATAGTTCAAAAGATGCGCTAGACTTTTTTTTTTACATAATGATGTTAAGAACATGATCTACGAACATCAAAACAGAGATGTTAAAAGTTTAAATTCCTCGCATCCATGCATCACCAGGTGGTGAAGTGGAGAACTAGAAGGTATTTTCCATTTTTCTTCCACTCTGGTTTTTATTATTATTTTAGTTGTCCCTTCTTCAAAGAATGCAATGATTTGTCCATACTGACTCTTTCTTTCGAGGCCCATCAACTTAAAAATTTGTTACATTTTCTGTTTACGCTTTAAAATCTCATCATCCACTTCTGAATCACTCACCGTGCACTTTCTTTTTACAGTCATATGAACTAAATTCCTGCCCGATGCACGCAGCGGAGCACAATGCACCATTAATCGTTGGTTCACGGTTGTTCCCCACCGGAGAGGAGACTTCAAGGGAGACTAAGCGGAGGGAGGGATGAAGACTAGCTCAAAATCACTCATTATTTATCAACTTCAATGCAAGTAGATAAGGTAGAAGATAGCGAGAGTAGATTCGGATCCTTCGTTGGGTCAAAGGGAAGGGAAGGGGGCCGGATGGAACTGCTTTCGTTGGTTGGTTCATCATTTCTCTGCTCTACATCCACTAAGATTTAAATCGTTGTGCAAACTTCATGCTCATCTTGTTTCATGAATAATCTTAGCATCTTGCTTTGGTTTGATTGTTCTGCAATTCCAGTGTACTGCTTCTAAGTTGATTGATGTATAATACTTAAGTTTTATTTTTTCTTTTTTTTTCCTCTTTGAGAACTTGCTGTGATCTGTTTGCTAATTAACACTTTGTTCTTCTTGTCAAATCTATATTTTGAGGTTGCAATGTCTATATTTATACTAAATTTGTTAACAGAACTACTCCAAAGTCTGTTAATATAATTAATCATAAGAACTATCAGAACAATCTTAACTGCTCTGCGACCCTATTTCTAACCCAATGTGGTCTTATTTACATGATTTCCTCATTGGCGTACCACCAGCATAAGCTTCCTTAAACAATCTGGCAATCACCTCCTTTAAAAACATGGATGCCACCTGTCAGTGCAAAACAGGGCGAGACATAACCAAGAATTGAAAACAACAGGATAAAGCAATTAATTTGAATAAATACTGGAAATTGTTGCTAAATCTGGATCACAAAAATGAAATCATGAAACTGCTTTAGGTCCTCATTAGTACTAGTTCTCGCATCAGCTTCGTCAGGTAGAATTGCTGCTTCCGTAGACCTGCCAGATGTGATCTTAAACAATGTTCAAATTGCTGCTTACATTTCCTTCTGAGATAAAAATTGTGCATCACAATGACTAAATTTCTAATTCAGAGTCCACCAATCCCATTCTTCGATCTTGGTTAATAGCCTGTTTTTTGGGAGAATTCCTCTAACTGCTCTGAAATTGAAAGGTCAGCCTTCCTCCTTGCCTTTGGGCATCCATCTTAAAGTGGTTAAAGAAACCTTATTTTATAGTACTAAGAGTCTTATCTAATTATGATAAGACTGATTAATTCTAATAACTAAAATTTACATGCATTATTATATGCATTCTCTCCATACAGGGAAGAGACAGACTTTCTGTATTAATTATCCTGTGCTATAACCTTTGTTTTTTCCTGGGCTACTAAGAGCTATTCCGCTTGCCCTATGCCATATTTATCCAGTCCAAAATGTAGAGGGGGAGGTGGAACTGTGCTCATATAAAACTTTTTCTGAAGATTCTGTACTCATCTAAGACTGCTATCATTCACTCCCAATTCTGCACTAGTTTGGAGAGTTTATCTCAGCCTATAAAACTCAGTTAATGCTCCTCGTCTGCACATAGTTTGCTATTATTTTTAATAAGAGCTGGGTGGGATTTAACTTCCTTAGAGGAGGAGGAGGAGAAGAAGAAGAAGAGGTAGTAGTTTAAGAGGGATAAAAAGCCAAAAAAAAAAAATCGACGACATGCGCAAGCGCATAAGAGAGAGACATATAGTGCCATGTCCCAAAGCTACCATGACACGGCCGTCCTTCCATGAAGTATAATTTGAGGAAAGAATTCTTCCTCCAGTTTCAGAAAAACGCTTCACGTAACTTATATTGTTTCCGCACGATACCATGTGCCAGACGCCTACGAAAATAAAAATGGACAAAGAGAGTACGTGGTTTAAGCCTCCAAGGAAGTTGGAATGAAGCCGAAGACCATCGCAATTCTATAAAATTTTTTTTTAGCAGAATAATAGTTTGGGTCTTCTCTTTCCGAAGGTACTAGAGCTTGGAGACTACCTCATTGCTAGCTCAATATGGTTGGCACTTTTTTTTCCTTTTTTTTTTTTTCTTGTGTGCATTTAAGATGGAGTGCATGCACATCAGCACATGGATTCGGCTGATATGAAAGCTCTCTGTATTCACCTAAATTTGCCCATGATCCGGCTCAAATGTTATAGTCTATTGACCTAGTACAGTTCCTACCAGGAATGACAATTTCACTCGAACCTATAGGTATGGAGATCAAAAAATGGATGCAGATATGAGTATAGAAACATGTAGCAATAACTATCATGAGTACGAAGCAAGTTTAGATGCAAAATTATCTCCACCTCGGCTTATCCTGCCTTATTCTATATCCATTGTACCAATAGTAAATTTATGTTGCCGCATAAATTCATTTTAACTCGGATGCGCTTTGGCTCCGGGTCCAAACGCCGATCTCGACGCTCGGGGTGGAACCTGCAAGATAGTCCGTAAGGATTTTCTTGGGGTTCTCCTCCGCGGGAACCCTCCGATGCCCAAGTCAGTGGAGGTTCACAGCAAATAGATGTGAGGAGAAGACTCTCACAGAAGAATTTCCCCAAATGGGTTTATCTTCCGAAAGCTCCGAGCTTCGGTTATCCGGACGACTGCTTCGGCTTCAACCCACTTAGTTAAATAATCGATCACAACAAATAGGAACTTCCTTTGCCCCATTGCGAGGGAAAGGGCTGAGGATATCCATTCCCCATTTGGCGAAAGGCCAGGGATGATATGGAAGTCAGGTGCGCAGAGGGGAGCCTCTGGATATTTGAATGCCTATGGCACGAATCACAGGCTTGGACGAGGTCATCGGCATCTTTCTGCATCGTCAGCCAATAATATCCTTGACGCAACACTTTATGGCACAGGGCCCGATCGCCAAGATGACTGCCACAGATGCCTTCATGAACCTCCCGAAGAGCATAATCGGCCTCCGATGGTGAAGGCATTTGAGTAATGGCATGGAGAATGATCGCTTATATAGCCGATTATCAATCAGAACATAATGAGACGACTGCATTTTCAGCCTTCTTGCTTCTTTTCTATCAGTGGGCAGCAGCCCTTCTTTAAGGTACGGATCGATCCAAGATGGTTCGGTGTTGACCTGCATCATCTGGTCAGCATCGGCGATGCTGGGTTTCTCCAAGACTTCCACGTGGAATTTTTGTTCAAGATCCATCGATTCTGTAGTCGCCAGGCGGGACAGAAGGTGGCGCGCGTTTTCTACCCTTGGGATCTGATAATTTTAAATTCATTAAAACAGGAGATAGATCGTGCACCTTTTGGAGATACCGAATCATGTTAGGCTTTCGAGCCTCGAATTCTCCTTGCACCTGGCCAGCCACCAACTGAGAGTCGGTGTAGGCAATCAGTTTCTGACCTTAAGCTCGTGGGCGATGCAGAGTCCGGCGAGTAGGGCTTCATACTCTGCTTCATTGTTTGAAGCCGGAAAGGAGAAGCAGATGCCATATTCAAAAGTTGCACCCTCCGGATTGGTGAGGACCAGGCCGACACCATAACCGCCCGCGCTGGAGGATCCATCGGCGTGAAGCAACCACGGGGTTGGGCTTTGGTTATCCGGGGGTGTCCGAAGCAGAGCCATCTTCAGGTATGGTGCATTCGAGGAGGAAATCTGCCAGGACTTGGGCCTTAATGGCTGGACGAGGTTGATATTGAATGTCATTTTACTCAGTTCAACAGCCCATTTGGTCATTCTTCCTAATGCTTCCGGACAATGGATAATTGCCTTGATGGGTTGGTGGTCAGGACATGACAGTGTGTGCTTGAAAATACGGTCGCAGCTTTCGGACCGATGTTACCAGGGCCAGAACCATTTTCTCGACCCGAGTGTACTCGTTTCAGCGTCTTTGAGTAATTTGCTGACATAATAAATAGGCTTTTGGACTTTGTTCTCCTTTCTGATCAACACCGAGCCAATAGCGCTTTCAGAGACCGCCAAATATAAATTCAGCATTTCCCCTGGTTTCGGGCTGCTGAGGAGAGGTGGTGAGCCGAGGTATTTCTTGAGATCTTCAAAGGACTTCTGACAATCTAGGGTCCATTGGAAGTTTTTGGCCGACTGAAGGGCTTTGAAGAAGGGGAGGCACTTTTCGGCTGACCGAGCAATAAAGCGGTTGAGGGCCGCTATTCTTCCGGTAAGGCATTGCACGTCCTTGACTGATCCCGATGGGGCCATCTGCCAGGGCTTGGATCTTTTGGGATTTGCTTGATGCCTCGCTAAAATACCATGAAGCCTAGAAATTTTTTAGAGTTGACCCCGAAAGCATTTGGTAGGATTGAGCTTCATCTGGTACTTTCGAAGTGTCGCGAAGCTCTCCGCGAGGTCCTCAACATGTTGGGATGCCTTCTTCCTCTTTACCAGCATATCATCAACATATACCTCCATGTTCCGGCCAATTTGCTTTTGAAGACTTTATTGACTAGCCTTTGGTAAGTGACACCTGCGTTCTTTAAACCAAAGGGCATAACTCGGTAACAATAAATACCTCAATCGGTGATGAAGGCAGTTTTCTTCTCGTCTTCGGGTGCCATTCGGATCTGGTTGTAGCCCGAATAGGCATCCATAAAGGTCAGCATTTGATGGCCCGAAGTTGAATCCACGAGCTGGTCGATCGCGGAAGAGGGAAGCTATCTTTTGGGCAGGACTTGTTGAGGTCGGTGAAGTCAATGCAGATCCTCCATTTGCCATTTGATTTTTTTACCATGACCACATTCGCCAGCCAGTCAGGATAATTGACTTCTCAGATGAAATTGGCTTTGATGAGCTTGTCCACCTCCTCTTCGATGGATTTTTGGTGCTCGGGGGCGAAGCTTCTTTTCTTCTATTTAACTGGTTGAAATGTCTCGTCCACACTGAGACAGTGGACCAGGACATCCGGACTGATCCCGGGCATATCTGACGCAGACTAGGCGAAGACATCAGAGTTCTTCCGAAGGAATTCAATTAATTCTTGCCGAAGCTTTCCTTTCAACTGTGATCCGAACTTTATGGCTCGGTGGGTCGAGCTTCGTCGAGTGGTATCTCCTCCAATTCTTCGGCTGGCTCTCCTCGTTACTCGACGAAATCTTTCTGAGCATCTAGCCCGTCCACCTCGAGCTTCCTGGACTGAAGGTCGGTGACAAAGCAGTGTGAGCTATAATCTAGCTTCCCGAACAACCCCCACTCCCAATTCGGTGGGGAACTTCATGGCGAGATGAGGAATGAAAATGATGGCTTTGAAAGATATTTGCCCCGGCCTACCGAGGATGGCGTTGTAAGGAGACCGAAGCTTGGTTACGTGGAAATCTATGAGCACAGTAGCCATGCAGGGCCAGGTGCTAGCTCGGACTGTCAGAGTAATAACTCTCTCATGGATTATGGAGTCACCTGTGAAGCCACTAGGGTGGACTCCACGGCCCGAAGGCTTTCTACCCAAAATTTCAATCTCACAAAGGCATCAAAATACAAAACATTAACGGAGCTTCCACTATCAATCAAGATGCGATGTACATCATAATTGTTCATATTTAAGGATACAACCAGAGCATCATCATGGGGGTACTGTACCTTCCGAAGATCTTCATCAGAAAAAGTAAGCTTATCAACTCGAGCCTTCTTTGGTGGGTTTTTCTCTTCACCTGGCCAGGAGGATGGGGAATCGGCCGCCGCTATCACATTAACATTGCCGATAACTAGAGGATTTGGTGGTGGGAGCAGGCGAGGCTTGGGCCGGCATGCCCCTTCATTATTCGGCTCAGGGGGTCCCTTGAACCGATCCAGTCTGTCTCGTCGGATCAACCGCTCGATCTCATTTTGGAGCTACCAACAGTCCTCGGTATCAAACCCATAGTCCCCATGGAAGCGACAGTACTTGGTCACGTCTCTTCGAGTTGCATTGCCTCGGAGAGGAGGAGGCCGAAAATTTGCCGCTCGATCTCCATCAGGATCTGCGCCCTTAGCGCAGTGAGGGGAGTGTAGCGATCGAACCTTCGAGCTGGACTCGGGTTTGATCTCGAGGCGACGGCGGAGAAGCTCTATGGTGGCGAGGCGGGCTTGCACGGCGGTGGGCTCGTTGCTTGTCTGAGCCCTTTGCCTCCTTCTTTTTCAGCTGCTTGGCCCGAGTTGACCTCCTCGATTCTTCAACCCTAGCGTACTTATCCTCCAGGGACATCATGTCTGAGAGGCTCTTCGGATAGTTAACCTCTAGAGCCAAGTAGAAGTCTCCCTCCTTAACACTCCTCTGGCCAAGGTAGACATGGCTACCTCGTAGTTGAGATGGTTGACTTCCAGGAGGGCCGTGTTGAAATGGCCAAGGTAACTCTTCAACGATTCCCCCTCTCTCTTCTTAACCTCAGAGAAGGAATCAGATCTCCGTCATTGGCGACGGCTGCTGACGAACTGGCTGATGAGCAAATAGCTTAGTTCGTTCAAAGAATCAATGGAACCTGGCTTCAAGCTGTTGAACCAGGTTCGGGCAGATCCCTTAAAGTGGAGGGGAAGGCTCGACACAAGATCGCATCAGATGCTCGTGAAACATCATGATGGATCTGAAGCTGCTCAAGTGGTCATCGGGATTAGTGGATCCATGGTATAGCTCGATGGTAGGGAGCTTGACATGAGGGGGAATCACTTCTCTCATAATCCTCTCGGAGAAGGGGATGCCATGCTTCGCTTTTGGCTGGAACAGAGGGGCTTGTCTAGCGGTGTCTAACTCTGATGCATTTCTTGCATCTGTTGTCTGATCCCTTTATTAAGAGTGGTAGGAGGGATTGGGCGATGAGAAGACTATGCAGTGTCGAGTCCTGGGAAGACATCGGGGAGCGGGAACGAACCCGCCTGGATCTGAGTGGGCTCATTTCTCCAGCCCCTGCGGCGCTGGTTTTGCCTTCGTGGGCCGGTGATAATAATCCGCTGCTTCAGGCGGATTGGAAGAAGAGATTGCTGGCGGAGAAGGGGTAGTGGCCTCTTCATGAGGCGAAGCAGGAACGGCAGGGCCAGGAATCGCTTGGAGCCCCTGGACCAACTGGGTCAATGCTTGGACCTGCTAGACCAGAGTGGCAAACTAGTCCAACGTTACCATCGTTGTCGGTGGTGAAGGAGTTGCAGCTGGCGGCGGTGGCGAAGGTGTCACACCGCTAATTGGATCAGGCCTTTGAGAGTCGGCCTGATCTTGAACCTCGGATGTGGCTCTCTTTCGATTGGCCATTAGAGATGCTTCTTTTGGTTTTTGAGTCTTGTCTCCTGGATTACAAGTTTATAGGACTTGAGGACCCTTCCTTTAACGCCAAACTATTGCGCGAAAATCTATTCTCCGGCTCGGTGCGCTCTAGCTCCGAATCCAAACGCTGATCTCGACGCTCGGGGTAGAACCTGCAAGACAGTCCGCACGCAGAAGATTTTCTCGGGGTTGTCCTCCGTGGGGGACCCTCGATGCTCAAGTTAGTGGAGATTCACAGCAAACAGATGTAAGAAGAAGACTCTCACAAAAGAATTTCTCCATGATTACATGAATTTCGCCTCCTTCCTCAATTTGGATCCCTCAGTTCATTCGCCTGAGGGGTCTTTTCTTGAACGAGGAGGGAGGCGAGTGGTGTTGGTCTGCTGGTCTCCTATCCATGTTGTTGGGCAGCGGCTAGCAGCCCAGCATCCCACTCAGGGAGGAGGCATCCTTAGCATCGACATCCATAGGTCTCTAGCCCAGTTTGGATCCCTTAATTCATCCGAGGGATCCATGGATGGCTGACTTTGCTATCAACCAGCGACTTCAACGGAGTCATCTGGTTTCTCTGATTTCTTGTGTTGGATGCAGAAACATTATTATCGACCAAGCTGCTCGATCGAGCTTTTATTTTTTTTTTTTTATTTCATGTGCTATGATGCACTTGTAATGCCTCTCAGGAGGTTGTAACTTTTGTTAATAAAGAAAGTTTTTATCCTTTCTTCTTCGAATATTTATTTCTTTTTCCAATGTGGCTGTGTTGAGAGTTGTCTTACTCATATTATGCTTTCTGGATCATAGCATAGTTTACAAGTCCAGCAGCGCTTTTGCTACTTCATTTTTGTTGGGCATTTTGATGATGTTCATCTCTGTTTAGGTCAGAGGGAGGCCTGGGCGGCCATGTTAACTTATGATATAGACATGATCCTACTTAAGGGATGAAATAAGTTTTTCGTTGAAGAGAGATAACTCGCATAATCTCGCTGGTGAGCAGAGAAAAGCCACTTACCTCCGCCGAAGTATAATAGGATGCCTCAGCTATGCTAGAGCATCGAGGAATATCTCGACTCGATCAAGGCTTCATACATTATTCAGAGATATACCACTCGGTTCGGCCGGGGCTTCAAGATTATATTTTCACTTGGCGCTACCAAGGTACGAAAACATCACTCGGCTCGACCGAGGCTTCAAGATTATATTTTACTTGGCGCTGCCAAGGTACGGAGACATCACTCGGCTCGACCGAGGCTTCAAAATTATATTTTACTTGGTGCTGCCAAGGTATGGAGATATCACTCGGCTCGACCGAGGCTTCAAGATTATATTTTACTTGGCGCTGCCAAGGTACGGAGACATCACTCGGCTCGGCTGAGGCTTCAAGATTATATTTTACTTGGCGCTGCCAAGGTATGGAGATATCACTCGGCTCGGCCGAGGCTTCAAGATTATATTTTACTTGGCGCTGCCAAGTTACGGAGACATCACTCGGCTCGGCCGAGGCTTCAAGATTATATTTTACTAAACTTACTCTATTCATTAAATTAAATTTAACTTTCAAAATTTGCAAAATCTCCATTTTTATAAGTGCTAAATTTTTTCATATTCAATCATTATTCGTAATTATATTGCAAGATTTTTTAGTATTTTCAATATATCGGGCCGAGATAGATCTTCCGTCGATGAACAAAGCGAGCAGAGACGTGACCCTGCCGCATCAGATCACTTCATGAGCATTGGAGATGGAGAGTTCAGATCTGCAGCCTTCGAGTCTCATAGCCGATCGGCATAGACATCTGAGAGTTCATCCCATGTCGGCCGCACCATACTTCGATTGGATGTTGATGGACAGTAAGTATATATAATATAAATATATGTTTATGTGTTATCGGGCATTTACTTATAAATATGAAATTTTTTGCAGCTTTATTGACCAGCATTCTGTATCAAGCCGGATCAGCTCCATATTTCAAATCCGCGCTGATCCCATTGGCTACGATTGGCATCATGTATCTGGGGCCATAAGGGAGTTTTATTTTTCAAAGTTTCAGGTAAACTTATTAAATATAATTTATTACTAATTTAAAATTATTTAATATTAATATATTTTTAAACTAACTATTTATTTAAATGCAGAAAAAGTTTACGTGGGATCCTACCATCCATGATGCCGTTAGGGCAGCATGGAATGCTCTTGCGGCACACCGATACTCCAACATGCTTCATCGTTGGAGGAGATCGGGTGATCATCCTGTGCATGTGCCGGAGGATATTTGGCACGACTGGCAACAGGTATGGCAGTCTGAGGCCTAGCAAAGGAGGTCCGCATCAGCCACCATGAATCGCCGATCCGAGAAGGCCGGTCATGGCATGGGTCTCTCCTGCCACACTGCAGGGTCCATTTCCATTTCCATTCAGGGTTCATTTTATTACTAATTTAGTCATTTGTAAATACTTACATTTATATCATTTCTTCTGGTTTTGTAGTCTGAGCGGGAGGGCAGAGATCCTAGTGATTCAACCTATTCAGGGCGACATAACCAGGAGGGACGGTACCTAGGTTGATGCACGATCATAGGAGGTTGCGGTAAGAATTAGACTTATGTTGTAACTGTTTAATTTCTAAACCTTTATTCAGGTTCGTATAATGATTCATTTATCGTTGATTCTATAATTCAAAGGCACGAGTCGAGGAGCTTCAGTCCCAGGCATCACAGGTTGACTCCACTGATGGGAGGCTGCCCATCGAACTCTCACCAGAGGAGAGTCGACGTGTGTTTTTGGAAGCTGTTGGTGCCCAATCGCGAGACCGTAGGGTCTACGGTCTCAGCGCTAAAGCTTCTAGATATTTTTTCGGCTCCACTTCGCACTATTCTGGTGATATTCCTCATAATCGTTTAGATGATATTCGAAGATCTATTACAGAGGAGGTTCGGCAGGAGGTTCGACAAGAGATTCGGCAGGAGCTTGCAGACATGAGATAGCATATGCAAGATTTGGTTCGCCAAATGTTGCAGGGTTCATTCCAGCCTCCGTAGCCTTTCCGTGATCGTGACAGTGCAGATTCTTGATGTATTTTTTTTCTGTTTTGTGTATCCAAATTTTTTATTATTAATAAAATAAAATTTTATACATTATTGAAAATTTTGTGATGAATGTTTTGATCAATATTTTTGGATATTTAGCGATAATGTTTCCATTGAATGCAATGAAATTGTATTAAGAGTTTTAATAATATTTTAATTTTTTTTAAAAAAAGTTCTCGTTGCAATTTTTTTTAAAAAAATAAATTCATAATTTTGCAATGCATTTGCGATGCATCTCTTGCGACGCAATGAGATGCGTCGCAATATTGCGACGCATTATGAGTCGCAATTATGACGCAGTTTGAGTCGCAATTTTGGAATGCATTACGTTGCAAAATTGCGACGCAATTTGGAGTCACTAATGCATCGCTAAATTGCGACGGCTTATTTTTTATCGCAAAATAGTGACGCATTTCGTTGCGACACTAGGCATCACTATTTAGCGACGAAACTGCGACGGATAGCATTTTGCGATGAAATTTACAGCGACAATCAAAATGCGTCGCTAAAATCAATTTTTCTTGTAGTGGCTATAGATTATAATATTTCTCAGCTTCCTCCATTTGTCCACCAGAACTTAAAGGAAAAAAGAAAAGTAGCCCACAATTGCTTTGACTTGAGCATCAAATTAAAGCTTGAGCATCAAATTAAAATTTAAAAGAAAAAATTAAAAAATAAAAAATAAAAAATAAAATGAAGTTTAAAATAGATGGTGATATGGAGCCGGTATATATAGAGCGAGTATGGATAATAGGAGTATGATATTACAATTGCTATGGCTATAGATATATGTATAAAATTTTTATATATGTTATGGGTACATTATCGATATAGATATAATTTTTTTTGTGATGGTTATGGATATAAAGGAATCTTTCTTCGTATCCACTCCATTTATTGCCATCTCTATTCTAACCTATATGGCTCACTTTCAAATCAAATATTAATTTTTAAAATATATCGATTATAAGCTAACCGCCATTTATGGATCACTACCCTAGACGAAACTAAACATACCTAAAGTCGGTCGTTTTGCTCCAAATCCCATAAAACCATTTGGATATATTGCATCCAAATCACGCCCAATCTCCTCCATTAATTTCAGCAAAACTTATGGGCAAAGAAGTTAGCTCATCCATGGCTTTCTACGGAGGTAAAAAAAATAAAAGAAAGAAAGAAAAGACGAAAGCGAGGCTAACGAATTGCTCGTCTTGAGAAATAAGGCCAGCCCAATGGCCCCCTCTAAGAGCCCTGGGTTTAGGGTAGCATCCCCATCCCACACCCCTTGTTACAAGATGTCTTGAAGGAAGTTTCGATCTGGCTTCCAACTGTGTCCAGTAACCTCATTGGGAATCCAATTACTGCCCCTCCCCAACTGACACTTACTTTCTTTACTGCAAAGTACCTCCTCCTCCATTTTATTTTCAGGCGCCTCATAGCTCCGTACCCTCTTCACGAGCCCTAAAACGTTTTATAGAAGTGTCACATGGAACATGTCTCAGAGGACTGCCTCAGACTCACGAAGGATATGGAAGATGCTCCTCTCTACTAACCCTAAACACGAAACGCCACTACCCACAGACCATAGACTGACACGTGTTCTAATGTTGTATTTATGTGGGTCCCCATTTGTAGAATAGTTTACTGAGAGTGGCTTGCTGTTTCAGGGCCATGCATGGGAAACTGGGGACCTCAACATGCACTTTGATCCAATAACATAGCCAAACCTTTTGTATTTATTGCCAAATGGCACGCTTCTAGGGCTGAAAAACGGATCGGATACGGATCGGATAGTAGTATATCCATATTTGTATCCATATTTTTAACGGATACGAATACGGATATGAATACTAAACGGATATTAAAATTTATATCCATATTTATTCTAAACGGATACGGATACGAATCGGATATCAAGTATATCCATATTTTTATATACGGATACGGATATGAATCGGATATCCAGCATATCCATATTTATTATATACAGATACGGATATGAATCGGATATCCAGCATATCCATATTTATTATATACGGATACAGATACGAATTAAATATCAAGAATATCCATATATGTTATATACGGATACGGATATGAAGATAAAAACTTCTATGATCTTATGATGGTGTTATATGATGAATAATTGTGAAAGAGTTAATAAATAGAGGAATACTAAAAAGTCACTAAACTCACTGTCTACCACAAGAGCAAAACATAGGCAATAAGAATATGGCTACCTAAATGTTCTCTTAAAAAACTTGAAAGAGGTTGAAATCCACAACAAATCAAACTAAGCAACATTGTAACAGGACCTAAAATATTTGAGATGGAAATCATAAGCATTGAGACAAGAATTTTTGCAAAAATATAGACATATATAAGAATTTGCAGTTCACTAATACAAAAAAAAATGCATAAATACAACAGGATCGCATGAATCATAAAGAAGGTCAAGTGAAAAATACCTTGACTAGATATTTCAACACCACAAACATATGTTGTATCTCTTTCTCAGAATGCTCATTCAATGCTTATCTAGTCCATTTATTTACAACCATGAAGAGAGTTGGCCTCTAGGACCTCTATATATAACATCACGGATGCAAAACTAATTCTGGCTAATTTGGAAGCAAGATAAAAGCCTTGAAAAGAAGAAACAATCTGCAAGTGTATCGATTCCAAATCAAATCAAAAGAATTCTATATGTAGACGTAAGATAGAAATTTCTAGAGAAATACCGAAAACAAGCTGCAAGTATAATTAGTACACTTCAACTTAAAAGAATTTCATAAGCAGATATAAAATAAAAATTTTTAAAAAATTAGAAACTATGAATTAAGGACATTGTCTAACTAAATAAATAAAAGAAGAAGCTTTTACACAAGAACAGCAACGGGAACAGCCCCTTCCCCCGAGATCTAAAACCGGAAACAGATCAAGACCAAGAAAGAGAACGAAACATCCAAACAAAAAATAAATAATTAAATAAAAGAAGAAGCTTTTACCTCGCTGCTTTTTACCAAGTTCTCGTCCGCTGCCCCCTACCTGAAGCTGCTGCAGAACTCATAGAGCTTCCCGCGGTTGGAGAAGATGATGAGGGCGACCTCCGCGTCGCAGAGCACGGAGAGCTCGTAGGCCTTCTTGAGCAGCCCGTTCCGCCGCTTCGCGAAGGTCCAGTACCCTTCCCCTCGCGAGGGCCATGGGGAGATTACAAGGAGAGAGAGGGATAGGAGAGGCATGCGAAGGGAGGTACCCGCTGGGAAAAGTTCTGAATTTTATAGATCACTAGTTTCTTTTCTCAGCAGATCTGACTTCCTTTTATTGTTTCACCAAAAAGGACACAAGAACAGCAACGGGAACAGCCCCTTCCCCCGAGATCTAAAACCGGAAACGGATCAAGACAAGAAAGAGAACGAAACATCCAAACAAAAAATAAATAAATAAAAGAAGAAGCTTTTACCTCGCTGCTTTTTACCAAGTTCTCGTCCGCTGCCCACTACCTGGAGCTGCTGCAGAACTCATAGAGCTTCCCGCGGTTGGAGAAGATGATGAGGGCGACCTCGGCGTCGCGAGCACGGAGAGCTCGTAGGCCTTCTTGAGCAGCCCGTTCCGCCACTTCGCGAAAGTCACCTGGCGATCCTCCTTCGCTGCCGCCTCCGCGGATCGCTCCCAGCCCCCAGGAAGTTTGGATGTGGACGGTGGAGTGGAAGACGAAGAACGGAAGATCAAAGAACTCCGTCTCCTTCGCTGCTGCCTCCACGGATCGATATCAGGAAGTCTAGGAAGAACGGTGAAGATAGGAACGGTGAACACTGAACAGAAGAGAAGATAGGAAGAAAGCTATGCTGCAGCGAAGAACTGAGGTGACTGGTGAGGTCCGTGAGGAAGAGGAAGTGCCGTCGTGCCCAAGTAAAGTAGGGAGCGTTATGATGTTATTGTTTAATGGTGATCCGTACCACTACCGACGTGTCGATCATCGGATCATGCATGCCTTCCGTTCCGGGCGTTGTGAACTGTGAAGTTATTGTTTTAACTTAAAAAATGACTTTCTTTGGGTCGTCCCGGCGCCCGATGCGGGCTTTGATTTGAAAATGAAAATTCAAAAAGTTAAAATATTATCCCTTCAGATATAATAAACGGATATTCGTATTTATATTTAAATATGTATATAAATTTGTATTCGTATCCGTATCCGATTATTTTTTTGGATTAGATATCCGAATCCATATCCGAATCCGATTAAACAGTAAAATAACTATCCAAATTTGATATAATTCGAATACGGATCCGGATAGGATCGAAGTTTATCCGATCCATTTTCAGCCGCTCCGGAGGGACGAAACGCCACCGGGCCTTTATAAGCCTAAGGAATCCAGGGAAAGCAGCCACCAAAAAGCCTACCAGAGTGATGTACCCTCTCCCCCTCTCCTTACACACCCAGTCCTTTTATGCATCTCTCTCCCCACCTCCATTCAACCAACAAATATCTTTTGAGTCACTTCACCACCACCATCCTCCATATGTTTTGTTCATGTCTTTGCACAGGGGCCATGTAATTTTAGGCCATGACACCAAAATAGTCCTTGTGAACATTCCTAACTCTCCCTCTCTTTCTGTTGATTGCTTCTAATTAACAAGAGTTAAGAGAGAAAGAGAGAGAGAGCATTAGATATGGCTTTTTGTGTTCTCCAGCAAGTTCAAAGCCTTGATAAACACTACATTCCTTCTACTGTTGTGCTTCTTCTTCACCACGTACCCATATAAGATCTCCTTCGCCTAATTTCAACCTCACAACCCTTAAGGCTCCTAAGGGAGATGGCTGCGTTGGCCTACAGAAGCTCAAAGATAATCACTCCAGGTGCCTATACCTCAAGACCCACATCCCATGTGTCTCCCAAGGTTACTGTAGAGCCTGGTGTGGTACTCCAAAGCTTAAATCCTAGGGTGGAGGTTTGTAGGCTCCACAGAGTTAAGGCCCAGGTTATTGGGTCTTGAGGGGGCTAGTCTATCTTTGGGCCCAAGGTGTGGGCCCAAGGTGTGGTTTGGTCCAAGGAAGTTTTTTAGGGTTTATTATCCATATAATAAGGCACCGGTTCATGTGTGGTGCTGGTTTTATTTTGGTGGCCGTCATGGGGACGGGTTATATATAGTCATGTAACGATGATGATTATAGATGAATGAAAGAAATCCTTTTCTCCCTATATAAGCTATCCCTTCTCTTCCTCCTCCTCTCTTTCTCACATATAGATGCCCTAGGTTTCTAGGGTTTATTGCTGCCATCTCTGCCCTAGCCATCTTCTTGGAGCCGCCTCTCTCAAGGAAGGAGAAGGAAGAAACCTAGCAGTACCTTCTTCTTAGGCAGCGTCTCTTGATTCTCTGGATCAGATCTGAAGGTTCACGTGAGGAAGAAGAGAGGCCACGACCCTCTCTTACAATCTTGGGGCGCAAGAAACCAAGGAAAATCCTAGTTGCTAATCAATCTGAGAAGATTACTAAGATCAAGATCCAAAATTCTGCTGCAGAAATTTTAGCAGGGATATCATCTCGCTTTCGCATCTCCACACGACTTGGGGCTGGTCGAATGCGTGCTATGCTCCAAGGTTAGATAGAGGACGATCCACTCTTCATTGGTATCAGAGCCTTGGTGATTTGGTGGAGAAAAGATTGGATCTTGGGCGTTTCTTGGTAAGATATCAAACCAAAAATTTCTGCAGCAAGTTTAATTTTCTGTTTTTTGTTGTGTGCATTGTTTCTTGGTTGGATATGGCATCTAGTAGCTTTAAATTCGATTTTGAAAAGTATGATGGCAAGGGAAACTTCACCCTATGGCAGCAAAGGGTAAAGGATTTATTGTACAGCAAAGGATTTATAAGGTCTTGTGAAACAAAGACCAGATAATGTAAGTCATGAGGATTGGGAGGAGTTAGAGGAGATTGCATTTAGCACAATCAGGATGTGCTTGGCTGATCAAGTCTTGCCGGAGATTTGCACGCAGACCACGGCAAGGGGGCTCTGGAAACTTAGAGAACACTTACATGGGAAAGAGCATGACAAACAAGTTGTGGTTAAAGAAACAGTTGTACAGCTTGAGAATGCCTGAGGGAGGAGATCTTGTGGCCCATATTCAGAAATTCAATCAAGTGTGCTCAGAGGTGATGAGCCTTGATGTGAAGATTGATGAAGAAGACAAGACCCTCATCTTGTTGTGTTCGCTACCCAGTTCCTATGATGGTCTGATTACAACCTTGGTGTATGGGAAGGAGACCCTGAATTATGAAGAGGTTGTGGGGGTGCTGAGATCAAACAGCAAAGAGAAAAGATTCGCATGGGAAACTCTACTTGCTGTGAATGAGAGGCAAGGAAGACCCTGGGAAAAGGTTAGAGGCAAGTCCAAAGGCAGATCTAAGTCTCGGGGCAAGCAGAAAGCATGGAAGTGTTACAAGTGTCATCAGATTGGTCACCTGAAGAGAAATTGCCCACTTCTGAAGAATGAGAAGGGGAAGGGCATTTCCAAGGGAGGTTCAACCAGCAATGGTGGTGCAAATTCATCTGAAGACAGTGAAGATGATGTACTGGTAGTTTCAGATGGGACCAAGAAGTGTGATAGTTGTTGGACACTGACTCAGCATGTTCTCACCATTATACTTCGCATAGGGAGTGGTTTGCAACTTATGAAGAATCTGATGGAGGGAGTGTATGCCTTGGTGATAATCATCCTTGTAAGGTTGCTGGAGTTGGAAGCATAAGGGTGAGGATGTATGATGGGGTTATAAGGACTTTAACCAATGTCAAACATGTCCCGGAGTTGAAGAAGAATCTAATTTCTTTGGGCTACCTGGAGAAGCATGGGTATGCTTTTGGAAGCCAGCCGGGAGTGGATGTTTGAGGATAACCAAGGGTGCATTAGTGGTGATGAAAGGGAGAAGGTTGGAAAATAATCTCTATCAGATGGAAGGCTCAGTGGCCATAGATGGTGCAGAGGTGCTAGCAGCGGCACAGGAGGAACAGTTGGTCTATAAACTGTGGCACTATCGAATGGGACACATGAGTGATAAAGGGCTTATAGAACTCAGTAAAAGAGGTCTGATTCCAGTACTTAAGAAGGAGGACAATGACATCTGTGAGCCCTGTATTTATGGAAACAACATAGGGTGAGATTTGCCAGCAGTTCCAAGCAGAGTGAAGGTATTCTGGAACTAGTTCACTCAGATGTATGGGGACCGGCCCCTGTGTCAGCCAGAGGTGGGGCTAAGTATTTTTTGACCTTCATTGATGACTACTCCAGGAAGGTATGGGTATATCTGATAAGAGAAAAATCAGAGGTATTTGCCCGGTTTAAAGCTTGGAGAGTTGGTGTTGAAAAGGAGACAGGAAAACCAGTGAAGTGTTTGAGATCTGACAATGGAGGGGAGTATACAAGCAATGAATTCAGAAGCTACTGTGAGGAAAATGGGATCCAACGCCATTACACAGTGAGGATGACTCCCCAGCAGAATGGTGTGGCAGAGAGGATGAATCGTACATTGACAGAGAAGGCTAGGAGTTTGAGGCTGCAGGCATCACTGCCCAAGGTCTTTTGGGGTGATGCAATTATGTTCTCTGGTTTTCTTGTTAACAGGTCCCCTAATAGAAAACTTGATGGAGGCATTCCAGAGGAGATCTGGAGTGGGAAGAAGGTGGAGCTTGGACACCTAAGGATTTTTGGTTGCCCAGCCTATGCACATGTGGAGGCAACTGAAAGGAGCAAGCTGGACCCAAAATCACAAAGGCTGATCTTCATCGGGTATCCACAGGGAGTTAAAGGCTATTTGCTATGGAGTTCAGATTCACAGAAGTGTATCATCAGTAGAGACATTATTTTTGATGAGAAGAGCATCTTGAAGAGGTCAGAGATTGCAGATGGAGCTGAAAAGGCTGAACAGGACAGCAGTGGACAGCATTGGCTGACAGGTGATGTACCTTCTACTTCTACTTCAAAACATGCTTCTTTTGAGGTGGAGTTTGGTATGAATGTTCCAATACATGTAAAGGATCAGCCAGAAGAGCCATCAATCCAAAAGGAGGTGCAGGTGGAGTCACACACTTCAGCTTTGAGAGATGATCAAAGGGGTGTGGCACTACACAAGGCAAAGCGTACCATCATCAAACCTGCTCGGTATCGCATTGATGACATGATTTCCTATGCTCTAATCACTGCAAATGAAGATCCAGAGACCTTCCAAGAAGCCATGGAAAGTTCAGAAAGAGACTCATGGATGCAGGCCATGATGGAGGAGATGGAGTCCCTGGAAAAGAACAAGACATGGCAGCTAGTGGATCTACCTAGAGATGCTCGGGCCATTGGTTCAAAATGGGTGTTCACAAAGAAGGAGGCACCTTCAGAGCAAGGTGGAGTCAGATACAAAGCAAGGCTTGTTGCTAAGGGGTTCTCACAGAGAGAGGGAGTGGACTACACAGAGGTATTCTCTCCAGTGGTACGTCATGCTTCAATTCGTGTGTTGTTATCTCTCGTAGCACAACATGGTATGGAGTTGCAGCAGATGGACGTGAAGACGGCTTTCTTACATGGGAGTCTAGAGGAGAGGATATACATGAAGCAACCAGAGGGTTTCAAGGAATCTGGATTGGAAGAAAAAGTGTGTCTACTAAAGAAATCGCTCTATGGTTTGAAGCAGTCACCCCGTCAGTGGTACAAAAGGTTTGACACTTTTATTTTGGGCCTTGGATTTTCTAGATGTGAACATGATACTTGTGTCTATGTGAAAGATGTGGATGAGGATGATGCACTGTATCTCCTTCTGTATGTGGATGATATGCTCATTGCCAGTAGGAGTGTTGAAGCAGTGAATGGACTGAAATATGCATTATCAACAGAATTTGAAATGAAGGATTTGGGGTCAGCTAGGAAGATACTTGGGATGGAAATTTACAGAGATAGGACCAAGGGAATTCTACACTTGTCATTGGGTGGATATATTCAAAGGTGTTGGAGAGGTTTGGGATGGATAAGGCCAAACCAGTTGGAACACCTTTGGCTAATCACATGTCTCTTTCTAAGTTACAGAACCCCCAGACAGATGAAGAGAAAGAGTACATGGAGAGAGTTCCATATGCCAGTGCCGTGGGCAGCATTATGTATGCTATGGTGTGTTGCAGGCCTGACATAGCATATGTAGTGAGCCAGGTGAGCAGATTCATGGCGAACCCAGGGAAGGAGCACTGGAAGGCACTCAAGTGGATTTTGAGGTACCTTCAGGGAACTCATGGACTTGGTCTAATTTTTGGGCAGCAAGATGGATCTAAGGAGAAATCTAATATCCCAAGTAAGTCATTAGGTCCATTGGAAGGATTTGTGGATGCAAATTTTGCAGGTGATCTGGATACAAGAAGGTCTACCACAGGGTATGTGTTCAGCATGTATGGTGGATTAATTTCTTGGAGATCAACCCTTCAACCTATTACAGCTTTGTCTACAACAGAAGCTGAGTATATAGGGATTACAGAGGCTGCCAAGGAGGCTCTTTGGTTGAAGAGACTCATCATGGAAATGGGGGTGAAGCAGGGTACAGTATTGTTACACAGTGATAGTCAGAGTGCCCTGCAGTTGGCTCAGAACCCAATCTATCATGCACGCACAAAGCATATAGATGTGAGGTATCACAGGATTAGAGAATTGGTGGAAGAAGGTGAAGTGGAGCTGGTAAAAGTTCATACAAAGAAGAACCAGGCAGATGCACTTATGAAGACTCTTCCACGGGATAGCTTTCTCTCATGTGTGACACTGATGGGTATGAGAGAATGTGCAGATATTTCAGCAGCTTTGAAGCACCAAGGTGGAGATTGTAGAGCCTGATGTGGTACTCCAAAGCTTAAATCCTAGGGTGGAGGTTTGTAGGCTCCACAGGGTTAAGGCCCAGGTTATTGGGTCTTGAGGGGGCTAGTCTATCTTTGGGCCCAAGGTGTGGGCCCAAGGTGTGGTTTGGTCCAAGGGAGTTTTTTAGGGTTTATTATCCATATAATAAGGCACCGGTTCATGTGTGGTGCTGGTTTTATTTTGGTGGCCGTCATGGGGACGGGTTATATATAGTCATGTAACGATGATGATTATAGATGAATGAAAGAAACTCTTTTCTCCCTATAATAAGCTATCCCTTCTCTTCCTCCTCCTCTCTTTCTCACATATAGATGTCCTAGGTTTCTAGGGTTTTATTGCTGCCATCTCTGCCCTAGCCATCTTCTTGGAGCCGCCTCTCTCAAGGAAGGAGAAGGAAGAAACCCTAGCAGTACCTTCTCCTTAGGCAGCGTCTCTTGATTCTCTAGATCAGATCTGAAGGTTCACGTGAGGAAGAAGAGAGGCCACGACCCTCTCTTACAATCTTGGGGCACAAGAAACCAAGGAAAATCCTAGTTGCTAATCAATCTGGGAAGATTACTAAGATCAAGATCCAAAATTCTGCTGCAGAAATTTCAGCAGGGATATCATCTCGCTTCCGTATCTCCACACGACTTGGGGCTGGTCGAATGCGTGCTATGCTCCAAGGTTAGATAGAGGACGATCCACTCTTCAGTTACGTCAACTATCTCTATATATTCTATTTCATTTGTGGGAGATACCCTCTTTTAGGGTACACTCTCCTAGCCCTTTGGCTACTGGTCTTGTTCTATCTCTTGGGAAACACAGCTGCTCCGTACTTCTGCACCTCTGTGGAGAGCCTGTCAAGGGAGCTGAGGCTATCGCCAACCATAGCTGGGGTTACACTCTTGTCGCTTGCCATGGCTCGCCTGACGTGTTTGCGAGCATCGTCTCGTTCCGGTCAGGCTCGGGGGAGGTGGGCCTGAGCAGCGTCCTGGGCGGTGCTTTCTTTGTGTCATGCGTGGTGGTGGGCATCATCCATGTGTGCGCAGCGAGCTCGGCCTCCAGGGCGGCGCGCATCGACCGGTCGTGCTTCGTGCGCGACGTCTGCTTCTTCGTGCTCGTGCTCTCCTCCTCCTCGCAATCCTCCTCGTCGGCCATGTCAACATTTGGGGTGCCATAGCCTTCACCTCCCTCTACTTCGTCTACGTCTCCATCGTGTCCGCCACCCACTTCTGCCGCGAGAAGTACGAAGACCTCGTCGTGCCGATCCTCGACCACGAGGAGCTCGACGAGCCCGTGTCCATCGCCAAAGAATCCCCTCCGGTTGCCGACCCGCAACAGAATCCATCAGCGTACTCCAAGCTCAGAGAGGCGGCGTCGTGGTACGTGGGGTGGTTTCTGTACCTCATCGACTTGCCTTTGTACCTTCCAAGGAGGCTAACGATACCCGATGTGTCGGAGGAGCGGTGGTGTAGGCCATTTGCGGTGGCCCGCTTTTGCACCACTTCTGGTGGCGACCCTCTGGAATTCAAAGAGAGGAGGAATGGGCACAAAGGAAGGGCTGACTATATACTTGTATGCAGGACTGGTGAGCTTGGTGTTGGGGATCATTGCACTCCATACAACAAATAAGACGAGCCCTCCAAAGACGGTTCTTTTCCCATGGCTGGCAGGAGGGTTCCTGATGAGTGTGTTATGGACTTGCATCATAGCCGAGGAGTTGGTGGGGCTTCTGGTCTCTTTGGGTTACATCTTTGGGATAAGCCCTGCCGTACTAGGATTAACAGTGCTTGCATGGGGGAACTCCATAGGGGACCTGATAGCAAATGTGGCAATGGCCATGAATGGGGGTCAGGATGGTGCCCAGATTGCCATCTCTGGGTGCTATGTTGGACCATCTTCAATACTTTGGCCGGGCTGGGGCTGCCACTGGTGGTCTCAGCCTGAGGTGTGCATCCTGAGCCGTTTGTGATTCCAGCGGGACCAGAATTGTTTTATATTCCAGGGTTTATGATAGGGGACTGCTGTGGGCCCTGGTGATACTGCCGAGGAAGGACATGAAGCTCGACAGGGTATTGGGCACGGGGCTCTTGGCTATCTCACTGCAATAAATCTTGGTTGTAGCCACTCCTATTTTTCGTCGCTCTTACGACGCTGAGCAGAAGCGTTGGCATCGTAATCCTTTTCCCAACCTCACTCAACCCGAACTCCGCTCTCCGTTTGCCCTACCGATCTCTCTCGAACTTGTTCTATTTTTTCTTTGCCCATCCGATATCTTTCAAACTTGATTCACTCTTATCTTTTATGTGATATAGGATAGGTGATAGATGGGCTTGATCCTATTGGATGAGTAAGACAGATGATGGATGCGACTGACTCACATGAAGGGCCACGTAGGCATCGAAAATCGCTCGAGGGTTGATGTGGGGGCTGGCATCATGGCTGGCGCTAAGGCTGATTCTAGGTGAGGATCGCTTCGAGAAAGGGCCGCTGAGAGCCGCCTTGGAGAAGTGGGATCGTTGAAGAGCGGGGCCGTTTTGGAGAGTTGAGGCCACTGAGAGCCACCTTGGAGGAGCGAGGCCGCTTTGAAGGAGCGGGACCGCTTTGGAGAGCCAGGGCCACCGAAGGCTATCTTGGAGGAGCGGGGCCGCTTTGTTTAGCCCCCGCCATCAGTTAGCTCCGCCGTTAACGCCTACGTGGTGCTACCAGCCACACCAGATACCCCCCTCCACTCCTGAGCTTGAGGGGCCACGCGTCCGCTGACTCTTGAACGAAAGAAGCGTAAAAATTTATCATTATGCTGGCTTTGCATGCCATTAATCGTCGGAGGCGGAGGCACGCCTCCCCAAGATGGTGTCGCTTCAAAATCCATCCGTAGTTAAGGAGATGCATGAAAAGTGAAGTCAATTTTGGACACATCGAGAGATTCAAAATTCATCGGTAGTTAAGAAGATGCATGGAAAGTGAAGCCAATTTCAGGCTTCATTATTATTGAGAGGATGAGTACTCTTGCAGTCATTGATACATAAATTATTGTAAAATATTGCATGCATCTTCGTAAGATTGCATTCCTTGCGCACCCAAGCAAATTGCTTGACAGAAGTCACTTGCTCTTTAAATCAATCAGCAACATACTATATTAATTTGAAGTATTGTCCTTTGTGCATGTTGTTCCAAAATGTGAACTCAATGACGCAATTAGTTCATCTATATTTTAGAATTCATGCACTACATAGCATGTGCTCTATTCCTTAAAAAAACATCTAATTCCAAACCTACATAACTAATCTATAGTTCACTACAAAAAACGTATCCAACATAATTGCACCAATTGTTACAAATTAGATGATTTGCAGGTAAAAGGACATAACTCAATAAAATGATGTGTAGCATGATTGATCCATCATATGATGGCTATGATAAATATGTCATGACGATATACCACACAATTCAATTAATAATTCAGAGATTGTAAATTTCTGCAGTCCGGTGTAAATTAAGCATGCATTGTATATAAGTAGGCTATAAGATAGACATAACATACAACAAAATTTGGTCATGAAATCATTGAGATATTTCCAATATTATCTAAGTACGCAAACCATGATCTCATGTATTGTATAAACTGAAGTTAATTTTATATATTAACACATTAAAAAGAAAGAGGTATGACTTCGATATAATTACTTGGTATGACTTGAGGGATTAAGGAGTCCTTTTATTAGCATTTGTCCTTATTTTTTTTTTTTTTTGGGTTACAAACGGGCGATCATACTAGTCTAGTATAAGTCAAGCCTGATATATCAGAGTACAAGATCTGAAGTAAACCCATAGGACATAAGTCACCCAATTTCCAGGACCAAGGAACATAATGATGTGCCACCCGGGCAGCTACCCAATCAGCCGCTGAGTTAGCTTTTCGGTAGATATGTCGGACCTGGATACTAGAAACCTGATGGAGCAAAGAGCTGATGTCACATAACAAAGGGTTAGTAGGCTTAGGGTCGTCCATTTCCTAACGGAGCCAGCGCACCACAGTAGTAGAATCCCCCTCGATAATAAAGCAGCGAGTACCCAGAGTACGGATAGCATAAGATATACCAGCCCATGCGGCATATAACTCAGTGAGCAGAACTGATAGGTCAAGAGAGCCAAAACCACCAGCCACAATCATCGAACCACTCGAGTCTCGGATCACAAAAACCGACCCAGCCAGACGACTTTGAACACTGCCATCAAAATTGATTTTGACAGATCCTAGTGGAGGGGGTTCCCAGTAGACAAAGACCGTACGACGATGCACTGCCAGGGCAGCAGGAGAATCCCAGATGCTAGGTCTGTCAGCATCAATGCGAGGCTGGTGGAGCAAGTACTCGGTAGAGAGTGATAAAGCAGTCCTGAGAATCTTATGGGGAGGGTCACTCATATCAGAAAAAATCTTCCTATTCCGTGACAACCAGACCTGATAAGCTATATAAGCAGTCGAGGAGCTCAACCGACATATACCTCGCCGCACATCCTGCCTGATCATCCTCAGAAAAGAAGTTTGACAAGGGCCAGTACTGTCATTCCAATGATGATAACCAGCTAACTGTCAGACCGGTTTGACTCTATCACAGGTGAATATAGCATGATCAGCAGTCTCCTCCTCCAGCCTGCATAAAGGGCACTTAGGCTGAATTGCCATACCCCTACTTGAGAGAAGTGAGCAGGTAGGGAGGTAATCCCAGGCTAGCTTCCAAATGAATAGCTGGACCCTATGGTGAACCAGAATCTTCCAAATCCAGGAAGCTTCAAGCTTTTGCTGAGACTGTGGTCGAAACTCCTGAATAAGATCCCCAATCGGAGCACGAGTCGTATAAGATCTCCTCCAAAGTCTGACGTCTGAAGCACAGTCCAATGTGAGAGGGATGGAAAGAATACGCTGAGAAAGCTCGGGCCCAAAGCAAGAGGCGACACGGGAAGTATGCTAGCCAGTGCGATCCTGAGCAATTAAGTCAGTGACTCTCATACCACTAGCCAGGTCACTCCTCACAAAGGTAGGCTATCGGGATAAAGGAAGATCATCCATCCACGTGTCCCTAATCACATCAACAGAAGCACCATCGCCAATCATCCACGATACATGAGACAGCATAGCCGGTGCATGACGACACACCTCTTTCCAGAAGAAAGAGTAGGCACGAGTAGGCTAGGGAGGTGTATAAGTTGTCCACTCACCATACTTAGCATGCATGAAGAGCTCCACAAGCAGTCTGGATCAAGCAAAAATCTCGTCGCGTGCCTAGCAGTTAATGCCTCTCTACGCACAGTGAGGGACTGGATCCCGAGCCCTCCCTCCGAAGTCGGCATACAAACAACATCCCAAGCCACCAGGTGGATCCCATGTCCGTCCTGCATCGATCCCCAAAGGAAGTCTCTAAACCATCTCTCCATCCGCCTCAAGCAAGTCACCGAAATGGCTGCATTAGATAGGATGTAGAGGGGAAGAGAAGTAAGCACAGAGCGAATGAGGGTGAGCCTGGCCATCATAGATAACCCCGTGACCTGCCATCCATCCAAACGGTCACGGACACGGCGCTCAAGCTGAATGAAGTCAGAACACCACGGTCGTCTCCCAGTAATAGGAATACCCAGATAGGAAAGCCTATCAGCCTGAGCTGATATCCCCAAGATTCGCTTAATGGTTTGCCTCAGAGTTGATTTGGTCTTCGGACTGAAGCAAATCATGGATTTATCTAGATTCACTCTCTGCCCAGAAGCCCTACAATAAGACTGAATCACAGAAGCAAAAGCTATAGCATTACTAATAGTAGCCCTCCCCAATAAGATACAGTCATCTGCAAATAGTAGGTAAGATAATGAAGGTCCATGGGAACCCATCCTGTAGGGAACAATAGCAGAAGCCTGTTGAGCCTGATGAAGAGCCCTAGACAGAGCATCAGCTGAAAGGATGAAGAGAAAGGGTGAGAGGGGACAGCCCTGCCTGAGATCAACTGCAGAATGGAAGTAGTCCGTTTGACCGGCGCTGTTAAGCCTTTCTCGTGACAAGATTGAGGTGGGAGATGCTAAGAGCAGTGACTGTTAATGGGATAATATATATATATATATATATATATATATATATATATATATATATATATAAGCTGCAACTGTATTTAAGGTTCTTGTTTGTTTTACCACTGATGCCAAGATTGTGCCAGTAATCATCAGCTGCAGTCTTGAAATATATGTTTCTAGAAAGAAAAATAAGAGGTGAAATCCAGAGAGTAAAGAGAAAACATACATAATGTTGTCTTTGTCTCCCTCCAATTTTTATAGTTAATAGTTGCAAATATATTTTAGGAAAAATATTTGGTTTTTCTTTGGCTATAAGAATAACTTAAACCACTAGTCGAACTAGAATCTTATAGCGGTTGCCATCTTTTACCTCAACCAACAAATAAACTATTAATTAGTACCAGACGTAGTCTCAAACTACACGTTGACATTTCTTATTTTTCTTTTGAATTTTTGTGGCTTATTTGTTTTTATTTTCATCCAGCTAAAAAGAAAGCCAAAACATAACATCTGAAAAGTCCCAAAAACTTGCACTGATAAATACATTGAAATGAAATTACGTAACAAAACATTACAGCGTATTATTACAAGTTTGATTTTTCTTTCCTTAATAGTTTTACTCGCAAATCAAAGAGCAAATAGATGATCTTATAGTCGACTTAGTAGTATGCATTCACAAGTTGGTATGCTTACGAGATCCATGTTTTCACACGTCAACTGTCCACCCAAATGTTCTTAGCAACAAATTACTTTCAGGAATAATTAATGCAGCTAGAAAAGCAACCAAGTAGCCATTCTTTCTCTTACACCTTAACGAATGTATGATTATTAAATTGACCAAAAGTTCTTTATATTAGAGTTAACTCATCGTATAGCAGAGTTAACACATACATAATGGAAGAATTAAACCTACACACAACATGTAGAGACCTCAAATTTCAGAGTTAACACATACATAATGGAAGAATTAACCTACACATGTAGAGACCTCAAACTTATCACAGTATCAGTCTGACCCAACATTTTGGTAGTCAGCAATCACCTATAATTCCACATAAATAATTAATTAATCAAAATCCATAAACAAAATTACCATTTTACCCTTCCATCCTAAAATCTTAAAATTACTCTTTTACCCCCCCCCCCCCCCCCTCTTTCTAGCAACCCTGCTTATTGATTTTTAATCCTAAATTTAATTGTTTTTTACTTTTACAAGTTTTCACCAACTTTATAATATTTACAAAAATGCCCCTACATTTGGTGACAAATTTTTTTATGATTACGTTGGCCATTAATCAGTTTGAGCATTATTGTCAAAACTAGACTCACTGCTCATCACCAAGATTCAGTTCTCAAGATCAGATTTAATCAATATAATTTTAAATAAATGTATTTTCTTAGGCTCATGCAACCCATTTTATTTCAACCCAACATAAATATCATATGATATTTGATGAAATAGAGCTCAGATTATGCATCTTTAAACCCAGATTTGAACCTACTAAGTGAGATTAGCCAAACCCCATGAATTCTATAATTAAATCCTAACGTTTTCTTTCTATTTTTAATTTAAAGAATCAGCCCATGACTTGAATGGCCCACTGGTTCAAGCCGAGCAACCAGGCTCAGTACAGCCCAAAAAGAAGGCTGAGGCCTTCTTCTCACGTGATCTGTCCCTTCCATTAACCTCTACCCGAGCCGAGGGCCCTCCCTCTTCTCCCCCTCTCACGCACGAACCCCTCTCGCTCGACGGTACCACCCACGCTCGTCGCCGACAACGGTGGCAACGGCGACGACCTCCTCGGGCGAGATTCCCGAGCCCGACTCCTCTCTTTCTCTGTTCTCTCTCCCGTCTCTCTCTCTCCCTGTTCTCTCTCTCCCGTCTCTCGCCTCACCGTCTTCAGCAGTCTCTTTCTCACACTGTTGACACCAGAGGAAGGGAAAATTTACCTCAACCTTGCCCTCCGGCGATGATCTGCCACTCGATTCTCCCTTACTCTTTAATTAGAAGCGGAATCAAAGGAATGGTCATGGAACGGCAACAGAGGAAAATAACGCGACATTCTCTCAGCCTCTCTACTTCACCGACAAGACTAACTTCAATTCCAGAATTGCTCCACGGTGAACGTGGTTCAATCTACACCCTCCATTGGAGGTTCACCAGCCGAGATATCGTGAGAACGGAAGGGAGAAGGAAAGGAAGAAGAAGAAGGAGAAGTGAAATGGAGAAGGTCCAGCTACTGGCTTCTCAATGACTCTGATTCTCTCCTCCCACTACCGATCGTCCTCACTGAATTTTCACTTTCCATCCACCACGGAACATTCGTGATGGAGGAAGAAAAATCAGTTCAACGAGTGGTTTTAATTAAGGCTTAATCTTTACTTAACTTACTTTAATCTTTATTTCTTAATCATGATAAAATTGATGGGGTTAGTTAATCTATTAAAATTTTATAAAATATATTTGCAATGAAAAAAATAAAATATTAAATATAATTCAGTGTAGAAAAAAAAAAAAAGTAAGGGTGTTAAAACTACAAAAGCAAAATTCAATATGTACGTATCAAGAGCATTGAAAGCCATGAAGAAGCACCATGATCTCATCTTCAAGTAGGTCCCAGTAACCTTAGTAGAAGCAAAATGAAAAGCCATCCAATCCTAATGCTTTGAATGCCCCAGGTGAAAATACTATCACTTTGGCTTCATCTGTAAAGAAATGCTCGACCAATACACTCATGTCAATTGACTGTATGCCATATAGAGATTTTAATTGATTATGGCTACAAGGGAAGAGGAGGCTCTAAAGATACCTTTAAAAAATCTATATAACTTAGAAGAAATTTTATTTAAAGTGTTAATTTCCTCACTATCATCCACCAACAATATTATCTAGTTATGCCTCTTATGCCCATTAGCAATCTTGTGAAAAAATATTGTACTTTTGTCTCCTTTCTCAAGTTAGGATGCTGTTGACTATTGCTTCCAATAAATTTCTTTCTTCTTATAGACATTCGATAAGAACCTCTTTACAATATTTCTGATGTTGAACTTTGTTGTTGATAAATTAGTAGACTCCTTGTTAAGCAAGTCAATGTAAAATAATTTTTATTTAATTTCATTGCTAGCCTTCACCCTATTAATACACCAATGCCTCAAAACTATTCTTAATCTTCTAAGGTTTTCAATCCATGACATACTATTCTGGCAACCAATTATGTTTTGCCATATGTCATAGACAACGATATCTATCCCCTCCTTTGTCTATCAATTCTCAAATCTAAAAATTTTGGATTGTCACAATGCCTCAAACTAAGATCGCAATCAAAGATAGTGGGAATATGATTTGTAGCTGCCTGGAAAAGATCGTTTGTGAGTGCCTGGGCTTGGACTAGCCAAAAGGCCGGCCCAACTGCATCCGCGCTCATGCGTCGATTTGGCATGAAATTGGCGATGGAAACTCCTCTCCTTACACGATTCCCGTGTGTATATATACATATGGATATGCATATGCATATATATGAGGGGGTGGGGGGCTTAGGGTTTTCATAGCGCCGCTAAGAGGAAAAAAAAAAAAAGAGAGAAAGAGAAGAAGAAGAAGGAAAAAGTGGAGAAGTAAAGCCTTCATCGACAGGATATCGTTGGACGCTAGGAAAGAGAGGCAAGTTCTTAACGGATCATTAAAGATGGAAAGAAATTAGGCACAGGTGATAAACGCGATGAGGGGATTATAACATATATATATATATATATATATATATATATATATATATATATATATATATAAAGGAAAGGAGAAGGGTGAGTGCTCGGATTGCGGCATAAATTAATTTTATTTTATTAAAGTTTATTTCTGTCAATTAAATAAAATATATGAATTATGTCAGCTGAAGGGGACAACCAGCGTGACAAGGAGTTAAATTCGAGTCGTCACTGAGGGATTGTTAGCCGAATTGTGAAACATAATTTTTATCGATATTATATAAATAATAATTATTGGTTTTTGATGATTTATGTTGGGTGAATTATGGATTTCGTGATGTTTTCTGATTCTTGGTTTGGTTTGGTTGATGAATATTGCCTAATTATGACTTATGAAATTTTTATTGTCATGGTTGAGTTGCGATGCATTGATATGCATGCCATGTGTTGGTTGTGATGTATGAGTGCATGATGGTTGATGCTCAAGGCTGGCCATGTGAGAGCCTTGTCGTAGGCTAGAAATGTAGTAGTGTTGCCAGTCACAAGCTGGAGTGTAACAACGTGGGCCCCGTCATAGGCTAAAATATGGTAGTGTTGTCCGTCACAGGCTAGAGTGTGACAGTTGCCCCGCCATGGGCTGGAACGTGGTTATGGTAGTCTAGAGCTAAAAATCAAATGGATTTGGATCCAATGTATGACTGGTTGAGTCTGAAGTCATTAGATGTGTATTACATGATTGCATGATGGCATCTACATTTATTGGTTTGATGGTTTGGATTTCCTTAATCATGTATTTATATCATAAAGGTTATCTATTTAATTATTATGTAAAAGGTAAATTTTATGTAGGGGATTCTTATGGGGCTGTTGAGCTCATTATATTCGTTGAAATTTTTTTTATAGGTTGAGGTGATTAATTTGATAAGATGGATGGAGCGACGTTGCAGTTATTGAAATTAGTTAGATAGATATAAATTTTATTTTAATAAATTTTTTAAAGATTATAGGAAAAATAATGAACTTATGTTTATGACACTAGTGGATGTTTACCCAGTTTACTTTTAAATTGTGATAATTTCTATTTCTTTAAATGATAAAACTTTTGTAGAATATAGTGTGGATTATTTATATCAGGCCTTTTATGGTCTCTAGGGCTTGCCTTAAGGTTCATGCGGCCGTGTTACGTAGCCGAATCAGATGGTGGACTTGGGGCATGACAGAAGTGGTATCAGAGCTTAGGTTTATGATCATTCAGGATGAAAAAAAATTGAAAAATTGACTGAAGTGGCATATAAACATGGTTTATGATTTTAGGATTTAGGATCGAAGTGAGAGTGGGTGGAAAAAATTTAAATCTTATTTGAATTGAAGGTTTTGAAAGGTGAATTAACTTTGATTGATATATGGATATTAAAAGTAGCAAGTTAACACATATACCATTAGAAGTTGGGATGTGTGTCTCTACACCAAGTGGAGATATTATATTAGTGGAGTCAATGTGTAAGGATTGCATATTAACCATTGGGGATATGGAGATGAAGGCAGATTTGTTAATTTTAGAAATGAAGGATTTCAATTTAATTCTTGGGATGGATTGGCTGGCAGCTTATCATGTTACAATTGACTGTTTTGAGAAGACAGTAAAATTTTAAATTTCTAGGCAAGCTGAGTTTAGCTGTATGGGTGGCAAGTCATCTACCCAACTAAAAATAATATCGACACTACAGGCTAAGCAGCTTCTCAGGAAAGGTTGTGAAGGGTATTTAGCTACAGTGCTGTATACCCAACAAAAGGAGCTTTGCATAGAAGACATTTCTGCTGTGAACGAGTTTCCTGATTTTTTCCAGATGAGTTACCAGGGTTACCTCTAGATAGAGAGATTGATTTTTCTATTGATCTGATTCCTAGTACTGGTCCAATTTCAAAGACTCCATATAGGATAGCTCCCGCAGAATTAAGAGAGTTGAAGAAATAGTTGTAAGAGTTATTAGATAAGGGCTTTATCAGACCAAGTGTGTCTCCTTGGGGTGCTCCTATATTATTTGTGAAGAAGAAAGATGAAAGTCTTCAGCTATGTATAGATTATCGAGAGCTAAATAAGATGACTACTCGAAATAAATATCCCTTACCAAGAATTGAAGATTTGTTTGATCAATTGCAAGGAACACAAATATTCTCGAAAGTTGATCTTCGATCAGGGTACCATCAATTAAAGATAAAAGCCGAGGATATATCGAAGACAGCTTTTAGGATAAGATATGGGCATTATGAGTTTTTGGTTATGCCTTTTGGATTGACCAATGCACCAGCTGCATTTATGGATCTTATGAATCTGGTATTCAAATCTTATTTGGATCGATTTGTGGTAGTGTTCATTGATGATATTCTGATATATTCAAAAGGCTCACAAGAACATAGAAAATATTTGAGGATAGTACTACAGACTCTTCGGGAGAAGAAGCTCTATACAAAGTTATCTAAATATGAATTCTGGTTGGATAGTGTTGTTTTTCTCGAACATGTAGTCTCTAAGAAAGGTATTTCAGTGGATCCGAAGAAAGTGGAAGCTGTGGTTGCATGGAACAAGCCTTTTAATGTATTTGAGGTACACAGTTTCTTAGGGTTGGTAGGTTACTATCGAAGGTTTGTTGAAGGATTCTCTCATATTACCATACTTCTAACTCGCTTGACTCAAAAGCGAGTGAAGTTTGAATGACAGAGGATTATGAGAAGAGCTTACAAGAGTTGAAAAGACGATTAGTGACAGCCCCAGTGTTGACTATTCCAGCTGGAACTAAAGGGTTTACCATCTATAGTGATGCATCACGTAAAGGACTTGGATGTGCATTAATGCAAAATGGAAAGGTGATTGCTTATGCCTCTAGACAATTAAAATCATATGAGCAAAACTACCCAACTCATAACTTAGAATTGGCAGCAGTAGTGTTTGCTTTAAAAATATGGAGACATTACTTGTACGGAGAAAGGCTTGAAGTACATATTTACTCAGAAAGAATTGAATCTGAGACAGAAAAGATGGTTAGAATTGTTAAAGGATTATGATTTGACCATTAACTATCATCCAGGAAAGGCTTATATAGTGGCTGATGCTTTAAGCAGAAAATCTTCAGGTGAATTGGCAGCTCTGATAACTAATCAAAGACATATTTTATTGGATTTAGATAGAGCTGGTATTGGGGTCTGGATATATGTCCCAAGGTTCAACTTGCTGCACTTACAGTACAGCCTACCCTAATAGAGAGAAGTAAGATGTCTCAGAAGGAGGACCCAGAGTTACAAAAGATTATAAAAATGGTGGAGACCGGTGTTCAAACAAAGTTTCGAATTCATGAGGATGGTTCACTGAGATTTGGGGAGAGACTTTGTATACCAAATAATACAGATCTGAAAGAAGAGATTTTGGGCGAAGCACATAGTTCGGCCTATACTATGCATCCTGGTGGTACTAAGATGTACTGTGACCTAAAGAAAATTTTTTGGTGGACTGGTATGAAATGGGACATAGCTCTTCATGTTGCTTAGTGCTTAGTATGTCAGCAGGTGAAAGCTGAACATCAAAGACTCGCTGGACTATTGCAGACTCTTGATATTACTCAGTGAAAATGGAAGAATATCACTATGGATTTTGTAACTGGCTTGCCGAGAACCCCTCGGGGTAGTAATGCTGTATGGGTGATTGTGGATCGGTTGACCAAATCAACTCATTTCTTACCATTTAGGGTTGGATTCTCTTTGGAAAGGTTAGCAAGCATGTACATATAACAAATTATGAGGCTGCATGGGGTTTCAATGACTATTGTATCTGATCAGGATAGTAGGCTTGTATCCCAGTTTTGGAAAGGTCTTCATAAAGCACTTGGCACCAAGTTGAGCTTCAGTATTGCTTTTCACCTGCAAACGGATGGACAATCAGAACGGACCATACAGATATTGGAGGATATGCTAAGAGCCTGTGTTATAGATTGGGGTGGTACATGGGATAGTCATCTGGCCTTGATTGAGTTTGCTTATAATAATAGTATCAAGCAAGTATCCAAATGGCTCCTTATGAAGCACTATATGGAAGAAAATGTCGGTCTCCAATTTGTTGGGATGATGTTGGTGAGCAAAAATTTTTGGGACCCAAGTTAGTGCAACAAGCTATAGAGAAATACAAGCAATTCGAGAATGTCTTCGCACAGCTCAAAGCAGACAGAAGAGTTATGTTGACAACAGAAGGAGGAAGCTAGAATTTCAAATCGGTAATCATGTATTCTTAAAGGTTTCTCCTAGCAAGGGTGTGATGAGGTTTGGACTTCGGGGTAAACTGAGTCCCAGATACATTGGTCCATTTGATATTTTTGACAGAGTTGGGGAGGTAGCATATCGACTAGCATTACCATCAACTTTGTCAAATGTGTACAATGTCTTTCATGTGTCAATGTTGAAGAAATATATTCCAGATCTAAATCAGGTGGTAGAGCATGAGCCATTGCATCTTCAAGAGGACCTGACTTATAATGAATACCCAGTGCGAATTGTAGATAGAAAGGATCAAGTTTTATGCCGTCGTACGATACCTTATGTGAAGATACAATGGAGCAACCACTCAGAAAGAGAGGCCACTTAGGAATTGGAGTCAGAAATAAATGACAAGCATCCTCAACTCTTTGATGTATCTGGTAAGAAAAATTTTGAGGACGAAATTTATTTTAAGGGGGGGAGAATATGAGTGCCTAGGCTTGGACTAGCCAAAGTGGGCCAGCCCAACTGCATCCACATGCTCGTGCATGGATTTGGCATGAAATTGGTGATGGAAACTCCTCCCCTACCCGATTCTGCATGTATATATATATATATATATATATATATATATATATATATATATATATATATGGGGGGGGGGGGGCTTAGGGTTTTCATAGCGCCGCCAAGAGGAAAAGAGAGAGAGAGAGAGAGAGAAGAAGAAGAAGAAGAAGAAGAAGAAGAAAAAGGAGGGAAAAGTGGAGAAGCAAAGCCCTTCATTGTTAGGATATCGTTGGACACTAGGAAAGAGAGGTAAGTTCTTAGTGGATCATTAAAGATGGAAAGAAATTAGGCATAGGTGATAAACGCGATGAGGGGATTATATATATATATATATATATATAAAGGAGAGAAGAAGGGTGAGTGCTCGGATTGCGGATAGACCCAATGATTGGTTTCTAGAAGAAAAATTAATTTTTATTTTATTTTATTTTATTAAGTTTATTTCTGTTAATTAAATAAATATATGAATTATGTCAGTTGAAGGGGACAACCAGCATGACAGGGAGAAGTTAAATTCGAGTTGTTAGGGAGGGATTGTTAGCCAAATTATGAAGTAAGAATTCTCCTATATAATTTTTATCGATATTACATAAATAATAATTATTGGTTTTTGATGATTTACGTTGGGTGAATTGTGGATTTCGTGCTATTTTCTGATTCTTGGTTTGGTTTGGTTGATGAATATTGCCTAATTATGACTTATGAAATTTTTATTGTCATGGTTGAGTTGCGATCCATTGATATGCATGCCATGTGTTGGTTGTGATGTATGAGTGTATGATGGTTGATGCTCTAGGCTGGCCATGTGAGAGCCTTGCCGTAAGCTAGAAATATAGTAGTGTTGCCAGTCACAGGCTGGAGTGTGACAATGTGGGCCCCGTCACAGGCTGAAAATATGGTAGTGTTGTCCGTCACAGGCTGGAGTGTGACAGTTGCCCCGCCATGGGCTGGAACGTAGTTATGGTAGTCTAGAGCTGAAAACTAAGTGGATTTGGATCCAATGTATGATTGGTTGAGTCTGAAGTCATTAGATGTATATTACATGATTGCATGATGGCATCTACATTTATTGGTTTGATGGTTTGGATTTTCTTAATCATGTATTTATATCATAAAGGTTATCTATTTAATTGTTATGTAAGAATGTAAATTTTATGTAGGGGATTCTTACGGGGCTGTTGAGCTCATTATATTAGTTGAAATTTTTTTTACAGGTTGAGGTGGTTAATTTGATAAGATGGGATGGAGCGACGTTGCAGTTATTGAAATTAGTTAGATAGATATAAATTTTATTTTAATAATTTTTTTAAAGATTGTAGGAAAAATAATGAACTTATGTTTATGACACTAGTAGATGTTTATCCGGTTTACTTTTAAATTGTGATAATTGCTATTTCTTTAAATGATAAAACTTTTATGGAATATAGTGTTGATTGTTTATATCAGGCCTTGCATGGTCTCTAGGGCATGCCTTAGGATTCATGCGGCCGTGTTACGTGGCCGAATCAGATGATGATTTGGGGCGTGACATCGTTCCACTCCGATGAGAATAAGAAGTAGTCAAGACGAGCTATGAGGCTCTCTTTTTGCCATTGGACCAAGTAAAATAGTTATGTATTAATAAGGACACTAATTCAATGAACGTATTGGATGCAAGGTTATTCCTTCTGCTTTGAGGATTACCTCTTCTATTAATATGGTTCCTAGTCACATTAAAGTCACTCTTATTAACGATGGCCTCAGAAAAATCTCTTTTTACCTCCTCCAATTAGATGAAGAATTTGGTCTTTGTAGATTGATCCATGAGCACCGCAATCTAATGTGATGACAATATCCTTCTTTGAATGTTTGAAAAATAGCTCCATAGTTATGGAAAATGATTAATGGATAATTTGAGAAGAAAAAATCCATCTGAATTCCAATCAATAAGGATCCTTCTAGATAAACCTTAGGCATTTTTGTACACCCAGTCAAAATTTCGAAACTAGCAATTTGACTGTACAGTTGAAGGAGAAGGAGACACTAATTTAGACTCCTAAATCAATGTCACATCATACCTTGCATCTCTTAGTAGCCCTTAATAGTTTCCCTTTTAGAAGCTGTCCATAGGCTTCTTATGTTCCTAGAAATAAGAATCATAGTGAGCAGCATGTAATATTATAATTTATGTTGGATTCAAGCTTCAATCCTTATATTATCCAACTCTAATATTATAATCAGAATTGATATTATCATTGTAGATAAACCCTAGACTGAGTTAGAGGAAGCCTTATCAAGGCCTATCTCCACCAAATGAAAATGGCCTTTTTTATTTTAATTTAATTAATCAGGGTTGTGATATAATTGAAGTGAAAATAAGAGAAAATTTGAATATTTAATTGAGAACCTTAGGGAATTTTAAAAGATTATTCAATAATGATGATTTAATATGTTGAATAATATTAGGTCCTTGAGTGATAGTTAAAAAGAAATTGGTCCAAATTAAAAGTTGTAGGTAAGTAACTTGGTATAAGTTAGAATATTTTTATAAAATTATTCATGATTGCTAAAATTATTTTATGAACTAGGGAATGAATATTTGGTTAAATAATTTCTACATGATAAATAATTTCCTTGTGAACAAATTATCTTGGAATATTAGTGTTTAATAATTATTTTGAAATGCTACAAATGGAATTAAAAGTTCATTCTTTCATAGCATGTTTATTGAAAAATTAGATCAAGTAAGTAGTTATGATTCATTATTATAATTGCTATTTACCATAAAATTTTATCATGAAAAAAAATGATTTAGGATTTTATTATGAAATGACATATGATTGAAAACATGAATAAATAATATTATTAAATATGACTGAAATTATTGATAAATGAAATGTGATTGATATGTATAATGTACAAACTCTCAGTCTGCTAAATATGATTGATGGCAGATGATAGAAATCGGGATCCATCTCAACAAAGGATATATGCAACAATTGACCTCCAATGACTATAGAATTGTTATTAACAGTAGTTTAATGATTATAAACAATAGTTTTAAATTGATATTATTGTTATGCATTATGTAATATGATTTGAAATAAGTTTTGCTATATTACACTTACTTGATCCACTAATTTATGTTTAGAGATGTTTATTGAACGTTAGTTTATAAAATTTTATTATGTTTTTGTTTCAAAGATAGAACCTTTAAGAACAGGAATCAGATAGATGTTGGCCTAAGTATCTAGTAAAGTTGTTTAAATATTGATCTATTTTAATCATGATTTGAGAATGTTTAGTGTTTTGATATTAGAACCATATATGGCTCTTTTAGTCGTTAACAATATTCTGCTATCGACATTATGTTTAAATTTGATTAGTTTAATTTGATAGGGCTAATGGAGTCCCATCTAATCAACGGTGGAGATCATCTAGTAGGACTAATGGAGCTACACCCAATTAACGATTGAAATCATCTAGTGGGACTAATGGAGCTACACCCGATCAATGGCAAAGATCGCACCTCCAGAGCAACTCCCATCTGCCCGGCCACCCAGTAGGGCCTTCAGTCAACCACCCAGGTAGGATCCCGACTGGGCTACCTAGGTAGGACTATAGGAAGTAATGACCTTCAAGGCATGCATATTTTATAATTTTTTTGATAACAATTACCATTGCGAAGATTAAAGATTAAATATTAATCTATCCAATATGCATCAAGATCATATCCTTGCCATATACTATAGGATCGTTTGATCTAAATTATGTATATAAATAAAATCATCAAGATTATATCTTGATCTTCAAGATAAGAAGTCATACTACTTGTCTTGAAGCCTGCCTTAAGATTTAGGGATCATATAACTTACTTTAAGAATAATAGGTAAATTTCTTGTGCTCTGCAGCCGTTCAATTGTCTGGCCTCTAGAATCGTCCATGCGAAGTTGTCGAATGATTGGATATCTGGAAGTGCTAGCTTGCGAAAAAATAACTTTGCTGATCTTGAATCCTCCCACTTGAACCTTCCTCCAAGATCACCAAACTTTTCTAGCACCAGAATCACACTAGAATTTTCTTTTAACTTTAGAACTATATCATTTTGTTCTGATACTTTAGAATTTCAATCCATGTCATGATCTGATGAAGAATGTCCTATATTTTACAGCATAATTAAGCCTTTAGCACAACGTTTGTCATAAATTCTAACACTTAGAATTCTAAGTTTTGTGAAAACCAAAGAGGCACATTAATTCCACATGAATTCCAACACTTATAATTCCAATAAAAATCGTTTTGAGAAGATTAAAGGTTATACATTAAATTCTGCATGATAATTTAATCTCTCATGATATGAGATTTTAGTTATCTCATCATGGGAGATCTCATGCGAGAAAACTCTTTTCACACATGGGGTTTGGGTTTGGGTTTTGGTTTAAGCTGATTTGAATTTATTGGATTGAACCTACATAGATCATGGTCCTAGCCCAAATCAAATTTGGGTAGTCCTGAATCTATTTAAATCCAAATCAAGTTTAATTTAAAATCAATATTTAAAATTGATTAGTCCTTCTAATAGACTTAAACCTAATTGAATATTATTCACTTGTACTTAACCCAATTAAGATAATCAATCATCAAATTGATTAATTAAATCATATATGATTCTCAATCGTTGATCAGCAAATAGATCACCCTGAGAAACTTCAATGTGTGTAACTCTTTAGGTTCAAACCTAAGCCGGTAGCATAGGAATGACTTCCTATACTAATCGATGTGCCCATCTAGCAATTAAACCCGACGTTCGGATAAGTCAAAAAGTTGTCGAGCAACCTTCAAGAACCCTATGAAATAGTTACCGTATAATTCATCCTTTTGACCAAAATACTGAGGATGGCTTAAGAGCCTGTCAACTCTAAACAGTAAATCCATAAAGTGATTTCAACTTTAGTGATCATGTGACCTTCACATGAAGTGCCTTGGCCAAGGTCTTGCTAAGTTGAAACACAAGCATTTCTCCTTTTAACAGGATAGGTCAAATTCCATCTTAATCCATAACTGACTACCACAAGTACTTGACTGCACCCAGCAACCTTTCATAGTAGGATTAAAAATCCAGGTGGTCCAGCACCTAAGTACAATGAGTTGCTTGCAAGTCACCGGTTATGATCTTTAGGTCTTAAGGATACTTATACCCATATCTTCTCGGATTAACTCTTGATAGCAGAGTGTCCGAAAATGAGTCAGTTCGGTAAAATGTACTCCTACACTTTCACCTGTATGTCATACCAGTGTCTCTATACTCCTTGGTTAAGAGGACAACCAATAAATATGAAATACAACATCCTATAATTGATAGTACTATGGCCTTGTCATAGTATATCATTTGGTCGCAAACACTTTTGAGGACCTTCAAAGATAAATCCTCCTTTATCGTAAAAGAATATCCTAAGGGCTTCATTACTATTAGGAGTTTTAAGAAGATCTTGTAATGAATAAACTGCCAAATAATTTTTATTAATATATTAATTTATATGCTATTTAGATCAGCATAATCATCAAATGATTGGCTTTAGGATAATTCCCAACAAACTCTCACTTAACCTAAAGCCACTCTTACAGTATCTAATACCCATCTTCAACTTATAGTCGTCAAACTCCTTGATGCTGAGTGCTTTAATAAATGGGTCGCCTAGGTTTTTCTTTCCGTCAATCTTCTAAAGATTTATGTCACCTTGTTCTACAATCTCTCGAACAAGATGAAACAAGTACAGTATGTGCTTGGTGCACTGATGTGCTCGTGGTTCCTTCGCTTGAGCTATGGCACCAGTGTTGTCACAGTACAACAGGACTGGTCCATCTATGGAAGGTGCCACTCCATGCTCGAAGATGAACTTTCGCAGCCATATAGCTTCTTTTGCGGCATCTAATGCAATGATGTACTCTTCATCACACACTGAATCTGTCACTATATGTTGCTTGAAACTTTTCCAGCAGATAGCTTCACCATTCAGGATAAACACAAAACCTGACACACTTTTGCTATTATCATGATCTGATTGAAAACTAGAATCAGTATATCCCACAAGTTTCAAATCAGACTCTCCATAGACTAACCACTGGTCCTTAGTATTTCATAAATACTTAAGGATTGTCTTAACGACTTGCCAGTATTTTTCTCCTGGATCAGACTGGTATCTGCTCACAACTCCTAGTGAGTATGCCATGTCTGGTATTGTGTATATCATGGTGTACATAATTGATCCCACTGCCAAAGCATATGAAATTCAACTTATACGTTCTCTTTCTTTAGGAGTTGTCGAACAATCCTTGTTGGAAAGATTAATTCCATGGCCTATCGGAATACAACCTTTCTTAGAATTCTCCATGTTAGTAGATTGGGATAAACCAAGCATCCTTTTAGATCTATCTCTATAGATCTTCATCCGTAGGATATAGGATGCTTCTTCCAGATCTTTCATGAAGAATTGTGATGTTAACCATGTCTTTATTCCTTGTAATGCAGGGATATCATTTCCGATTAAGAGTATATCATCTACATATAATGCAAGAAATACAATAACAAAACCGTTAGTCCATTTATAGATGTAAGGTTCTTCTTTATTCCTAACGAAGCCATAAGATTTGATCACATTATCAAATCATATGTTCCAACTCCTAGATGCTTGCTTAGGTCCATAAATGGACTTCTGTAGCATGCACACTTTAGACTCGTTGTCAGATATAAAACCTTCAGGCTGTATCATGTACACCTATTCTTCTAAATTACCATTTAGAAAAGCAGTTTTAATATCCATCTGTCAAATCTCATAATCTAAGTGTGCTACTATAGCTAGCATAATCCGAATGAATTTCAGCATTGCCATAGGAGAAAACATCTCATAATAGTCAATACCATAATATTGACGATATCCCTTGGCAACCAAACATGATTTATAGGTCTCTACCTTTTCGTCTGCACTTCTTTTTCTCTTGAATACCCACTTACACCCCATAAGTTTTATCCCTTCGGATGGGTCAACTAATGTCCATACATTATTATCTTTCATGGAATCAAGTTTGGATTTCATGATTTCAAGCCATTTATCAGAGTCAGTCCTTTGCATAGCATCCATATAGGTGATCGGATCCTCATTGTTCTCATCGAGCTCAATAGGATCCTCATTCTGGACCAAGAAACCTAAGTATATGTCTGGTTGATGTGGTACTCTACTAGATCACCTTAATGGTGCATCTAAAATGGGTTTTAAGTTTGATCTAATCAACTCATATTCTAAGGGTTCAATGGTTTGTGTTGTTCCTTCTACTTGATGAACTTCCTCAACTTCAACATTAGAGCTATTTGTTCCTTTCCTAAGGAACTCCTTTTCAAGAAAAATGCTCTATTACTGATGAACAACTTTTATTCTTTAGTATTGTAAAGTAATATCCTTTGATTTCTTTCGGATAGCCGATAAAAAAATATTTGTTAGATTTGGGTTTAAGTTTGTCTGATTTTGCACATTTCACATAAGTCGGACACCCCCAGACTCTTAGATAGGTGATAACCGATTTACGCCCATACCACATCTCATGTGGAGTTTTAGGAACAGACTTACTTGGAACATTATTGAGAATATTGTTGGCCCCTAGATTGATTTTGATGATTCCAAAACAATTAAGACTAAGTTTGTTATGAAAATTAAGAATAATGCAAGGACATACAAATATCGTACAGGTGAATCATATCCAACGAAATTTTATTTGTTACATGGTAACTTATTTTCTCTTGTCTTGAATATAGCTAAATGATTCAGTCTTTCCAGGGCATTTGCATGACTTCATAAGCTAGATAGCTAGCTAGCTTGTTTTTCCTTTTAGCTACCTGGACTTGCACTCCTTGCTAACTATTTTTGCCTAGGAAATGCTGGCCGAATGGTTGGAGAAATAAGTTAGCTAGTTAGCTAACTCCCCTCCACTCTTAGTTAACTAAAGAGCTAACCTATTGCATGCATAATTCTCTTGGCCGAACAGTCTTTAAATTTAGTTAGCTGAGAAGCGAACTCCCTCCTTCATGGGCATGTGGAAGCTTGCTGCAGTTAGCTGAGAAACTAACTATTTCGTTTCATTTTCTTCCTTGGCCGAATGATGGTTGAAAAGAGTTAACTTGAGAGCTAACTATTTGTTGAAGATTTTCTCCTAGCCGAATGACATTTAAATTAAGTTAGCTAGAGAGCTAACTACTTTGCAATTGAAGCTAACCATTCTCTCTGCAGATCTTTCAAAATCGTGTGGATGAGGAAATAAGCTAGCTGGAAAGCTAGCTACTCCTTTGGGCGGCACCATGAAATTCAAATCAAGTTAGCTGGGAAGCTAACTCCTTTCTCTCTTGGACGTGTGAATGATGGATTCAGTTAGCTAGGAAGCTAGCTACTTTTTATCATGATGCATTTAACTTTTCATCTAGTTAGCTGGAGAGCTAACTATTCTATTTTTTCATCTCACCCAGCCGCATGAATTTAAATTCAGTTAGCTGAATAGATAACTACTTTTTCTCTTGATGCATGAAACTTTTCATCTAGTTAGCTGAAGAGCTAACTACTTTAACAAATTCTCATCCTGGCCGCATGGTTTCACTGTCTGAGTTAGCTGGAGAGCTAACTACTTTTTCTTGGCCTCATGCACTTTTGAAATAGTTAACTAGAAAGCTAACTATTTTTATCTGTGGCAGAATTTTTCATCTCCAAGCCGTGCACTTATCAAAACAAGTTAGTTATAGAGCTAACTATTTTCCTTGGAAGCTAATCCTAGCCATGTGCATGAAGGGAAGAGTTAGCTTGAGAGCTAACTGCTTTTTTCCCTTCTCATGGCTGATTTCTTCCTCTTGCCGTGGAGCTTTGCTAGATAGCTAGCTGGAATTGTATGCTTAGCTAGCTTGGAGCATTTTCCTTCCTTCTCCATAAGCCAGATGTCTTCAAAGAAGCTAGCTGGAAAATTAATTCCAGCCAACCACCACTCTGCACTCTTACATGCTATCACTCTCTCTCTCTCTAATTATATTTCCATTCTCATGATTACTGACTTTTGACCTTTTGGTGTTTAACAGAGATCTTTCTTCATCAAAGGATTAAATACAATCAATGCTTAGGGAAATAATCTCAAACGGTTATATTTTTCTTCAATGTATCTAACGGACATTTTTTTGGTTCAAATAGATGAGATCAGAGGAACACAATGACGAAACTGAAAAAGAAAAAGAAGAGAAAGAAATCAAGAAAGAGAGTGTTCATTGCATATTTTTCGGAGTGTTAGAAAGCAAGTTCTTGTGCATTGAAGTTGACAAATCTCAATCACTGCTCAAGTCATCCAGATCCAGTAAAGCATTCAAAGCTTCAGCTACCTCGGAGATCCACATTCATTGCTGAAGATTTGCTTCAAATTTGTAAAGTATTCTTTGAATATTTGCTCAAGTTAGGAGCTATCTGTTATCTATTTTGAAATTTCTTGTAATAGGGTTAAGGATAACCCTAGATTGTTGATTGGCTTCCTTGTGCCGTTAAACAAGAGATCTAGCCGGGTAAGGCTAGGGTTTGGCTTCCTTATCGTTAAACAAGAGGACTAGCCGGGTAAGGCTAGGGGTTTGGCTGCCTTGTGCCATGAAATAAGAGAACTAGCCAGGAAGGCTAGGGGTTGTAATCATTGTGATACGATTAGTGAAATTTCCAAAGGGTTTTTGGGGAGTGGACGTAGGAGCCGAGTTTGGCACCGAACCACTATAAACCCTCTTGTGTTTGTGATTGCTTATTATGTGTGAATTTATTTCATGCACTCTACTACACCGCTACGAACTAATTTTTAACTAGTGATTAAGCATATATCTGTGCTAGTAATTAATTTTAATACCCAATTCATCCCCCTCTTGGGTTACTAAATCTGGGCAACAAATATGACAAGCTAATTCTAATGCATATCTCCAAAATGATATTGGTAAGCTTAAAAAACCCATCATGGATCGAACCATGTCTAATAGGGTTCGATTCCTTCCTTCCGACATACCGTTATGCTGCGATGTTCCTGAAGGAGTCCATTGGGAGAGAATCCTATTTGAAAGGTATTCTCCTCCTCGATCTGATCGAAGGATCTTAATACATTTATTTATTTATTTTTCTACTTCTTTATGATATAGTTTGAACATTTCAAACAACTTAGATTTATGTCTCATAAGATAGACATAACCAACTCAGAAAGGTCATCTGTAAAAGTAATGAAGTAGTAATATCCTCCTTTGGCACAAGTGCTCATTGGTTCACATACTGATATGTACTAGACCTAATAGCTATTTGGCTCTTTCACCTTTTTAGTAAAAGATGACTTGATCATTTTACCAAGAAGACATGATTCATAGGTAGTTAATAATTCACAATCATCAACTTGAAGGATGCCCTTCTGGATTAACATGTTTAATCTGTTCTTGTTGATATGACCCAGACGATGGTGCCAAAGATAAACATCTGTGACATTAGTTTTTATAGGGCACTTACTTGATTTGTACACTACTTTCACAGGCTATGATAATATATAAACGCCATTAGATAAATGCCCAGACATTACAGTGACTCCATTCATAATGATATTCAAAGTAACATCCTTTATTAAAATTTCATAATGACTTTTTGCCAAAAGGCTTACAAAAATTACGTTCAAAAAGAACGTTGGGCAAAAATGATAATCATTAAGTACGATAATATTTTTATTGAAAACCATTTCAAGAACTCCTAATGCCAGAACTGGAACTAATCTTCCATCCCCAATATTAAGGAATCTTTCATTGTCTTCAAATCTTCTGGTGACCTGTAGTCCCTGCAATGAATTGCAAATATTAAAAGGACTCCCAGTATCTAATGCCCAGGTTTGATTGTCATATACATAAAAATTACAAGGTGTTATCATATAAATGCCTTGTTGAGCAACATCTTGCTCCTTTTTCTTCTTTGGCCTATTTGGATCAAGTATGACAATGTAAAGAGGACAGATTCTCTTTCAATGCCCTTGCTTCTTGCAATGAAAGTATTTAGCCTAACTTTTATCAACTTTCTTCTTCTACATCTAATCCCTATAGATGTCCTAGCATGTTGCACCTTTTTCTTATTCTTTTTCTTCTTCCCTTTCTTAAAGGGGTGACGCCCTACCTTAGATCCTTCAACCACATTAACCAAACCCTTAAAGGCTGTTATCCTTCTCAAAGTTCTATAACAATCCCAACAAACATGGTAGTTGACTGCATGCTTTGTCATTCGATAATGAGTAAGGAAAGGTTGGAAGGATTGGGGCAAGGAATTCAGGATCGCATCTTTTCCCAACTGCTCATGTAGGAAAAAGCCGAGCTTACTTAGGAGTTCTATCTTTTCGATCATGTATAATACATGATCAATGACAGGAAGTTCATCCCTCATTTGAGCATTAAAAATAGCACAACTAGTCTTGTGCCTTTCAATGTCATCAGGTGTGCCGACAGATTCATTCAACGCTTGAATGATTTCTTCTGACTGAGCATTCTCGAACCGGCGACCGAATTCATTGTTCATTGCTGCTAGTATGATGCAACACACAGTAGTTCTATCGCTGAGCCACTTCTGATAAGTGTCGCTCTCAGAGCTATGGGTGTATGCATTAGATATCTCTGGTGCAGGATTATTCAGAATATACAGTATTTTCTCATGCTTAAGGACGATCTTAAGTTTTCTAAACCAGCTATTGAAATTTAAACCATTCAACTTGCCACTATCCAATAGGGACCTTAATGATAAATTAGTGGCCATTTTTTGTATAAGAAAAAACTAAACTTTATTAGTATATAATTGATTCATTCTAAAGACTTGGACTTTAGTCTAAAGATTCTTCCACTATTTTATTCAAATTGGTAGCCTCTACACCCCAATTCAAAGAATTATTCTTAATTCTTTAGTGGGTACTAAGATCCACATAAACTACATACAGGCTCAAGTGGAGCTTGGCCAACCCATATGCATCTAAGAGTATGTTCAAAACTAATTATTTTTCGAAATAATTCTTAGTGTTCAGTTTTGCCCCATGTTTTCTTTAGCAGGCATAGAGTGCCTCCACTGAAAGTTCTGGTTAGGTCCAACCATTAAATAATATAATCAGTGCAATCTATCTATAGACAACCAAGCCCGAGTGAAGCTCGATCCATCTGACTATCTATTTAATAGTTGCACTAACTTATCATATAATGAATGATAATTTTGATGGTTGACAAACACCAGGCATAGAGTGCCTCCAATGATTATCAAGACATTGAACTCATTATCACTCACCTCAATGAGAGCTATGATCTAGTTATCATATAACTATTTTATTTTAAGGACCTAATAATTTTAGAGGATTTAATAATCTAAAGATAAATTAACTAATCAAGTTATCCCATTGAATCTATAAAGTCAGTAGAATGAGACAAGATTAAATCAGGTTAAGTGGCATCTAAATCAGTCAGAATGATTTTCTTACAGGCATGGATCAACTCGAATCAGGTAAATGATCTTAATCATAAATGATTCACCATGTTGATAAGGTAAGTGAAACCGATGGGAGGGATATGTCATTAACTCGTTAAAGACATCAGTACGAGTAGCTCCCAATTAAAAATCATTCGGTTGTTGATCCTAGAGCAACTTGCTAACTTACCTTGACATCATATGGTTAACCAATTTTGACTTGACCATCTAAGAGATTCATGCTCAACCACAGAGCCTAATCTACTTCCATTTGGTTTAATCAAAGACATGGACATGATCAACTACAACTATTGTTTAATTTAGAGCATCCTTAACCTAATCTAATTTATTTAGATTTGATCAAATACTCTTATAGTCCATTTGATTTAAACCTTAGGGTCTAACCCATTATGGACCTGATTTAGCTAACCCAAAAGACTAAATATATTTCATGTTTCCATAACTTTCATGTCATATTTCAATCATGCATCACATGTATATAAGTACTCATAATTCCTATATTTAGATCATATCTAAAATGATTATGAATAAATATTTGACATTCAAATTAGACTCTCATAAATATTTGTATGTTTCGTAACATAGACAATAAACTCTCATATCTATGTTTCTATTCTAAACATGCAATTATCATGTTTTTATATAGCATCAATATGTATCAAATGTAAAACTTCTCTTAAGAGTGCATGTAATCTGTGTGGTGCCAAGATCAATATAAATTATCTTTTGACTAATCATCAAAGATGAATGAACCATAGCGGCACCGCAACATATCATAGAATACCTCGTTGAATGGGGTATAAGGATTTTTAATCCATCTATGACCGGATGGCCTGGTGATCCGATTTAACTATGATTACAAAATTAGTAAGAACACTAATTTACATGCAATAAATTAATCAAGATGAAACCATGGCTCTGATACCATTTGTAGGAAGAATGACCTCCAAGGCATGCATATTTTATAATTTTTTTTATAACAATTACCATTGCGGAAGCTTAAAGATTAAATATTAATCTATCTAACATGCATCAAGATCATATCTTTCCTTATACTATAGGATTGTTTGATCTAAATTATGCATATAAAAAAATCATCAAGATCATATCTTGATCTTCAAGATAAGAAGTCATACTACTTGTCTTGAAGCCTGCCTTAAGATATAGGGATCATATCACTTACCTTAACAATAGGTAAATCCTTTATGCTCTGCAGCCGTTCAATCGTTCGGCCTCTAGTATCGTCCATGCAAAGTCCCGAATGATCAGATTCCTAAAAGTGCTAGCTCATGGAAAAATAACTTTGCTGATCTTGAATCCTCCACTTGAATCTTCTTAAGGATCCACCAAACTTTTGCTAACACCAGAATCACACAGATTTTCTGTTCTAACTCTTTATAATTTGTTCTGACTCTTTAGAATTCTAATCCATATCATGATCTTGTGAAGAATGTCTCTAATTTTATAGGCTAATTAAGCCTTTAGCCCATTGAATTCTAACACTTAGAATTCTGAAATTTTGTGAATAGGCATAATTAAGCCCAATTATTGAATTCTAACACTTAGAATTCCGATGTTTTTGTCAAAACCAAAGAGACAAATTCTAACACTTAGAATTCTAACGTTTGATGGAAACCAAAGAGGCATATTAATTCCACATGAATTCTAACACTTAAAATTCCGTTTGGAGAAAAATGGAAACCGTTTGGAGAAGATTAATGGTTATACATTAAATTCTGCATGAGAATTTAATCTCTCATGAGATGAGATTTTAGTTATCTCATCATGTGAGATCCTCATGTGAGAAAACTCTTTTCACATATGGGGTTTGAGTTTGTATTTTGGTTTAAGCTGATTTGAATTTATTGGATTGAACCTACGTAGATCATGGTCCTAGCCCAAATCAAATTTGGGTAGTCCTGAATCAATTTAAATCCAAATCAAGTCTAATTCAAATCAATATTTGAAATTGATTAGTCCTTCTAATAGACTTAAACCAAATTGAATCTTTTTCACTTGTACTTAACCCAATTGAGATAATCAATCAATCAAATTGATTAATTAAATCATATACGATTCTCAATCATTGATCAGCAAATAGATCACCCTGGGAAACTTCAATGCGTTTGATTCTCTAGGTTCGAACCTAAGCCGGTAGCATAGGAATGACTTCCTATACTAATCAATGTGCCCATCTAGCAATGGAACCCGATGTTCGGATAGGTCGAAGAGTTGCCAAGCAAACTTCAAGAACCCTAAAAAATAGTTACCTTATAATTCATACTTTTGACCACAAATGCTGAGGATGGCTTGAGACCCTGTCAACTCTGAACAGTAATCCATAAAGTGATTTCAACTTTAGTGATCATGTGACCTTCACATGAAGTGCCTTGGCCAAGGTCTTGCTAAGTTGAAACACAAGCATTTCTCCTTTTAACAGGATAGGTCAAATTCCATTTTGATCCACAATTGATTACCGCAAGTACTTGACTGCACCCAGTAACCTTTCGTAGTTGGATTAAAATCCAGGTGGTCTGACACCTAAGTACAATGAGTTGCTTGCAAGTCACTGGTTGTGATCTTCAGGTCTTAAGGATACTTATACCCATATCTTCTTGGATTAACTCTTGATAGCAGAGTGTCCAAAAATGAGTCACGTTCGGTGAAATGTACTCCTACACTTTCACCTGTATGTCATACCAGTGTCTCTACACTCCTTGGTTAAGAGGACAACCAACAAATATGATATACAATGTCCTATAATTTATAGTACTATGGCCCTATCATAATATATCATTTGATCGCAAACATTTTTGAGGACCTTCAAAGATAAATCCTCATCTATCGTAAAAGAAGATCCTAAGGGCTTCATTACTATTAGGAGTTTTAAGAAGATGCTCTTGTAATGAATAAACTGTTAAATAACTTTTATTAATATCAATTTATATGCTATTTATATCAGCATAATCATCAAATAATTGGCTTTAGGATACAATTCCCAACAAGGACCTCTTGTCAGCCACCCGGGTAGGATATCCAGTCGGCCACCCGAGTAGGACCCCGATTCGGCTACCTGGATCGGACCTTTAGTTGGCTACCTGTATGGCCCAGCCACCTAGATATGCTCATACGATCTTTTGTAGTCTGACATCTCAACAGAGATGCGAGGTTGGGATAAATCTGGCGATGATCACCTGGGTCTAACAAGCTTTGCCAGTTCGGCAATGGCTGCTCCGGTCTGACAAATCTCACCAACCCTGACATGCCACGCGGGGGACAAATCTTGCCAATCTTGACATACCACGTGGGTGCAAATCCCACCAATTTGGTTACATGGTGGGCTGCACTGTGATAGTCTATTATATCGTATCCTCCATAAATTTTAATAAAATGGGTAAGAAGGACCCTCGACCAGGTATGATGAAAAACACATACGCTCACACATAGCATTTCTCTCTAAGACTTTCAAGCTTTTTTTCAAACTCACGGCTATTGCATAGAACACTAACTTGAGCATTAGAGAGTCCTCATCAGAATCACCGGCCCCATGAACTTTTTACAAGCTCCCAACCGAGAGTGGCCCATTGGAGGATCCCTGCTTCACTGGAGAAGGCAATCAGATGCTCCTTGACGATCAAGGAAGGTGACTTGACAACAATAGATTGGCATTCTAGGTAGATGAAAAGTAAAAGAGCATATCAGTAATACAAAGATACAGATCTCTATCCCCTTCAACTTAACGATGGTGGTGATGCATGCTCGAGAAGCCTCCACTAGCCATGTGGGAGAGCCTTCCTAGCAGTTTGAGCAGCAAAAAGCCAGCCTTCCTGCTTCGCCATCGCCACCACCTTAGAACACATAGTTGAACCAGTTTGCCAACCTCACCCAACAAGTCCAAGCGCTAGTTGCAATGGTCCAGGAGCTATAGGAGCAGCACTCTATGGCCACACAGCAGCAGCCAATGACCCTCTTGCCCTCTACCGCCGCTGCTCAGGCCAGTAGTCAATCCACTCATGGGAGATCCTCCCATCGGGAGGCTCACCACCACCATGCCTTACCAGAGCACTATCATCATGAGGCCCCTAAGAGGCCTCGATCTTCCACTCATCGTCCAAACAACCCCTCTCTCGGGCGGTGACACAGGAAGGAGCCTGAGCGAGAACATCAGTACTGGTGCCACCTCTCTCCCTACTCAGCTCTAGAGTCATCGGGACAGGGGTCCACTAACAGACCCATCAATCGAAGGATGGAGCAATGCCTTAACGGGTATAACTACCAGCTGGAGGAGCTTAGTCGCAAGCTCACCATCAGCCAGAGATGGACTACGAGAGCCATCCCCCTCTCACCCATCGCATTATGGAGGAATCAATCCTCCACCGATTCTGCCTCCCTCAGCTGAATCCATATGATGGGACCACAGATCCACTTGACCACCTTGAGAGCTACAAAGCTCTTATGCAAGTCCAAGGGGCTACTGACGCCCTGCTCTACAATGCCTTCCCCGCTATCCTTTGAAAGGCTGCTCATGCTTGGTATTCCCACCTCTAGCCATGCAGCAACGACTCCTTCAAGCAGTTGGAAAGGGCCTTCGTGGCTCACTTCAATGCTTGCCGAAGGATTCCCCAGGTAGCAGACAGTCTATTCTTCATTCGGTAGAAGGACGAAGAATCCCTCAAAGATTTTATGGCTCACTTCAAGATGGTTGCCCTCGAGGTCTACCATCTCGATGACTCCGTGGCCACCCTGGCTTTGAAACAAGGCTTCCATCCCTTCCATTTTACCTACTCCCTCGATAAAAAGCCTTTCACTTTCTATGCGGAGCTCTTGAGTCATGCGCAGAAGTATATTCATGCCAACGAAGCTGAATCTATGAGAAGAGAGACAGACGGGAGGCTCAGCAAGAAGCAGGCCCGCAAAGAGCCAAGTGGGCCTCATCCAAAGAAGCCAGAGCCTCCAAGCCGGCTAGACAATCAGCACAAAAATTTTTCCCTCAAGGAGGATAACTTTATCCCTCTCATCAGCCCTAAGGCGCACATTCTGATGGAGATCGAGGGTGAGCAATACCTCAAGCGCCCCATCCTCTGAAGTCATCGACCACCCAAGGAAAGGCCTCTACTGCCAATTCCATTAGGACTACGATCATGACATAGAGGATTGTTGTCACCTGAGGCATGCCATTGAAGATTTGATCTAGCATAGCTACCTTAGAAAGTACATCTAAGGTGGGCCCACAGCTGCTCCATGCTAGGTGGGCCCTCCATCTGCCCAGCCAATATTGATAATGCTCCAACTGAGAGGATGGTTGGCATGATCTCCTAGGGGGTAGGCCATACTTCCAATAGGCCACAAGGTGAAAAGGGGGTAGAAACTATAATCTCTTTCTCAGAAAGGGACTTAGCGGGAGTGAGTAACTTGAATTTGTTTATTTGTTTTTATAGAGCCAATGATGATAATGGTTGAAATAAGTTATGATTTTTTAGGAAGAATTCTAAGTGATTGAGTTGATTAGTTAATACTTAAATTATTTTTACTTAGTACGATTTTCTCTTTATTTATTAGATGTGTATCACGATCATTGATTGTTTGCATGCCTAGAGACATTTTATGAAAAATTTGTAAATGTTTATGGTCTCAACTACTCTAGAACTTGCTTGAGAATTACTTGAGGTGAAATACTAGGTAAAGTAACAAGGAAAGAATATAAGACATCTTTGGATTGGTTGATCCTAAAAGCCTAACCCTTTTATCATTATATATCTCTAGTCACCCATTTGAGCCTTTAAAATTTATATTTTAGCCTTTTAAATTTTTCTTATTTAACCCATATGATTCCTACCCTATTGAACTTATATACATATATCTTTACCTTTCAATGGAACTTAGTTGATACTTACCTCATGGTTATAAGGTTAAAAAAAATTGTGAGAGGTAAGAGTATGAAAAATTTTTATCACACCCAATGCATAGCAAGAAATAAGTTGAGTGTGTAAAAAGAAAATGTCATCTCATTCAGTGAAAAGTAAAAAGGAGAAGATTTGAAAGCAATGGAAGTGGACACTACTGTATTAGGGTTGTCAACCCATATATTGCTTCTATGGGAGTCTATATATTCAAGAAGGAGATACTTCTAAATCTTCTAAGGTCGGATGGAGGTTTCCTACTGTAAAATGACTTTAGATTTGAGATAATTCTTGCCTCTAAAAAAAAGTTCTTCATCAAGACATATCTTTTAAACAATTACTGGAAGGATATATGTATCATTAAATCCTTCTTTGAAGCAAATCTTTTCCTTACTGCACATCCACCGAGTTTCAGTTTATAATGCAACAAAGCCAATATATATATCCTATTGGAATTAAGAAAATACAAATATAAGGGAATGCAAGGATTGGAAAAAATGTGATAATCTCAAACTCAGATAGAGTGCAAGAAGCAGATATATATATATATATAATTAATTAAAATGAAAAAGGGAAAGATGGTATTGATTTAACAAATGGAGATGTTCTGATTTTTTTTGGATGTGATTAAATATAGGAAATTGACACACTTTGATGTTGATACTTTTGTTGAAGAAGTCATTGTGAAAGACATGAAATGGTTTCTGAGGGTAGCTGAACCACTGAATGATTTACATGTTTTATATGCACTCATGGAAGCCGAGATCGAAGATGTGGTGTTTGTTGCCCTGCTCTTGTTAAAATAAAAAAAGAGGGTGCTTGTTAAAAGCTATGTATGAGCCATTATGAGTGAGACTACTATGCTCTTTATGCCATGGGTATATTATTTAAGTTTCTACTTTGATACATCTTACCCTTTCTTTGTAGCCCTCACCCTAGCCTTACATTACAAGCTTATAAAGACCTATTGATCCTTGGTGTTATCTTTTATCTACATTAGTGGAGAGTTAATTTAAAGAGCAAACCTATGGAGTAGATACATACACTTCTTAGGGATCCATTGCATTTACATGTCTACATAAAATTATTTAGAAAGTGAGTAATGAGATGAGAATGATGCATGTTCATGAGTCGGGGAATTGAATATGAGGTGAGACCAAATTTTGTATTAACTTTTGTACTTGAGTTGCATAGGATAATTTCTTTAAATCATGGCATGTGTTAAATCTTTGAGGTTCTATTTGAACAATTAATCTTTTGTTCTGGGATGCTTATTTTATTTTCTTTGCTCGAGGACTAGCAAAGTGTAAGTTTGGGGGTATTTGATAAGAGTAAATCTGACCATTTAATTCATCTACTTTCTTAACGACATTAGCTAGTTTTTAATTTATTTTGATTTAAATTTATTTATTTTTTATTTATTTTATATTTTATCTTGAATAAACATGGAAGGAAATAAAATGAATCAACTGGGCGATCAAAGGCCTGACCAGGATTCACCATCAAACCAATCAGTCGATCAACCATCAGTGAAGACTCGTATGATGAGCTCGCAATGGACATTCACGGACTCCAAGCGATGAAGACTCCCACCAAGCGGTGAGGACTCCAATGCCGTATTTTCAAAGAGGAGAGGATCACATGTTGATGAGTTAGCAACACCATATTTCAACGGATGAGGCCCAGTTGGCAATGCGGTAGTTATCCGGGAAAGGACTCTTAGGCGATGATTTTTTCATCGTATTCAATATGGTATATCATCATCTTTTTAATTATAAAAGAAGACACTTTAACCGATATAGAATAGACTTTGAGACTTTTAGAGTTTTTCAACGAAGGAGGATCTGGAGGCGAGAGCTACGAGTTCATCAATTGCTTCCAATGAAAAACATAAGTTTTATTAGTTTTCTTTTCAATTTTATTATGAACTAATTTTCTTTTTTAGAGCATTGATGTAATCTATCAATGAACACACAATTTATTTTATTAGTTATTTTATTTTTAATATTTCCATGATTGAGTGTTTAATTCTTATGATTAATGCTTACAATTTATTGTTTGATTAATTGAATTACAATGAGACCGAGAGGTGATTTGTTATTTCTTATGATTAATTCTTACAATTTATTGTTTGATCAATTGAATTACAATGAGATGATTTGTTATTTTAGATCTAGAATTAAACATCACTAGTTGAGCGAAAGTAGAGATTCTTTACCATGACTAATGTGATTTTTAGAAAATTCAAAGTACATAATGAGTCTCCAATTAATTTAATTCGCATAGAGATATGGAATTGTTAGTTGGAGATATTTTTGATATCATTCGAGAGAAGATATTGGATAATTAAGAAATTTTTAATCATAAATATGGGATTATTAGAATTTAATAATTAAGAAGAATAAATTGTGTAGGATTTGTTAGGTAAAATCAATCGCTCTAGATCTATTCTTATCATATTTTTACACGTTTAAATTTTTACGCTTTGTTAATTTTTAGATTAAATAATTTTACAGTAGAACGTTTCGTTTATATTTATTTTTTTAAATAGTAATTAATTTAGTTAATTTTGGTATTCAATAATATAATTAATTTATGTAGGTTCGACATCCGTTTTCTAAAAATACTTTACTACTTGTTACGATTCTGTGCACTTGCAGATTATTTTACGCGAACAACAATCATCTACTTGTTAGTTGATTGATTTTAGGACACAATTTCTAACAACCATGTATCCCATTCTCTGTAGAGGACCTTATAATATATGACATGATCTTATCAGAAGGGATCCTTGCAGGATTTTCCAAACTTAAAATGTTAGATATCGACATATGTGGAGTATCGTCATCATTGTTGTCTGAGTGGTGGGATGGGCTGCAATGTTCCATCTGTTGGATTATTAATCCAACATTCGGTCTATATATGAAATAATTATGTATTACAGACTATTAAATATGGTTAAGCCCAATTAAAAGTGATATGCTAAGGTTTCTATGATTTGGGCTTTAATGTATCTGATAGGGTATGTGTCTTTAATGTGTAGAGACCTAAGGGTTATTTCTATTTTTATGATGGGCTAAAATAGAAATACTAATAGATAATGATGAAGTTATATATATAATGGTTATGGTTCCTGTATCGCACGTACGATCTTCTTCTCTAAATCCTATCATCAGAAAGAAAACCCTAAAGAAAATTCTAAAGGGCTCTCTAGGAGTACGTATTGATCTGAAAGGCCAATCACATAGTTTTGGAGAGCAATCAAGCAATATGGATTCAGGTACGCTTTCGTTTATCATTTATGGATTCTTGATGATTAAACATGGATGATTCTTAGGCTTCATGTTGATGGTTTTCACCAAAGGTTTAGATTTAATTTCCAACAATTGGTATCAAAGCCCCTATAAATGTTGAATCATTGAGAAATTTTAAATTTTTTGGTCATATGCCATTAATATTCATATTATTTGTGCATATCTTCTTTGGTTTTATTCATTAGTTTATTGTAAATTTTGTTTTGATACCATTGACATTTTTTAATATATGTAGATCCAATTTTTAAATAAAATAAAGGTCCTAGCGCATCAAAACTTTATTTTTACTTCTAGTTTGATCATGAATTATGATGCCAAGAGCGAAAGATATTCGTTGCATTGTGAAATCAGTTTCATGCAATGCTCTTTTTTTTAGGAGGCAAAGATCTTTTATCTTATTAGATAAAAGTTAAATTATGAATAAAATTAAATTTACATTTAATTTTAAATAAAAGGGTAATTTTTTGGTGCTCTAGTATTCGTGTGAGAAGAATGCAATAGAAACCAGTTCTATCCCTTCTCCTGATGGTTGCGTGATTTCCATGATCATGTTTTCCATGAGATTTTAACTCAATGTTGAGACTCCTTTCCCTCATGCAATTATGGGGAGTCATGTGGGGTTCCACTTCATGATATCTTGGGAGAATTCCATTACATGGGGAGTTTGTGGAAACAAGGAAAAAGAACGTGTCCTTTCCATGAAAATCATGGGATAACAGAAAAACGCGTGGAAGTGGAAATCCAATGGGTGTTGCAAGAATTCCTCAGCTAGAAATTTTTTTGCAAAAATTTGAAAAATGGGGAGGCCTCTGGTGTAAGAATGCACCATTTTTTCCATATTCTGCTAGGAATTTGGCATTTAAATAAAAAAAGCATAAATTGCTGATGCAAAGTGTTAGCCCAGATGGCAACCCAAGAGGAGGGGTGAATTGAGTTCTTAAAAAAAAATTATACTTAAAACCAATTTTACAAGATAAATGTGCATAAGTGAAGTGATGCAGTAAATGATGAACACAATGTAAAAGAAGAGAGAGAGAGAAAGATAAGCACGACAAACATATAAGGTTTATAGTAGTTCAGTGTTAGCTACACCTACATCCACTCCCAAGCAACTCTTGGGTCCACACTATAATCACCCTGATTACAGTTGAGTTATTTTGCAAGATCATAACTCAAACATGTTGTTTTACACTGGGATCACAACGAATCCAGCCGGTTTTCACAGGTTCACCAGCACAAAACCTAACACAAGCTAATCTTAGCTTGCCCCGAGGTCAACTACCTCAACTAATTAAATCCCCCTGATTGAATTAGAAAACAACAATTCAAATATATGTTTACAGCAAATTAAAAGCTCCTCAAATGAGCAAATATGCAATATAAGTAAAATGAGAATGGAAAAACCTGATTTGAAGCTTTTTGAAATTGAGCTTTTCTTCTTTTTCTCTTCTCTTCTGAATGGACAATCAAAGCTTGAACTCAGATTCTTGAATGAAGCTCATTGAAGAGAAGGTTGAAAATTTAGAGCTCTTGCTCTTCTTCTTCAAATCGATGGAAATCCTTCAGATTTGATCTTGAAAGGCTTGAATTTCTCTTCTATCTCTTAACAAAAATTAGGCTTTGACACAGAGAATTTTTTCTTTGGGATTTCTTGATTTCTCTCTTTTTCCTCTCGTTTTTCTTCTTTGCTCTCATTCTCTATTTTTGAATGGACGGAGCCCCTTTTTATATTCCTTCTTAATCCATGATTTGATGAAAAATAGCTATTGAAATGTACTTGGATTAGTTCCTCATGCAAAGAAATATAGCCGTTGAAGAGTAGGTAAAAAAATATGATCGTTGGAGCTGATTCTGACAAATTTGAAAATCGACTCTGACAGGTTGGAGTCGGCTCCAACTTTTTAAGGTGTTGGCTCTAAGTTGGGTTTCTAAAACTAGTAATAAAAAGTCCATCATGGAGTCGGCTCCGAGATTCTCTGGTATCGATACATCGCAAGCTAGAGTCGGCTCTAATCTCCTGGGATGTCGGCTCTAACAGTGTCCGAAAAATGCAGTCTCTGTTCTCATGTTAGAGTCGGCTCTAAATTTTAGGTATCAGCTCTAAAATCTGAAGCAGAAAATAGTTCTCTGTATCTCAGGTTAGAGTCGGCTCTAACTTTTCAGGTGTCGACTCTAAACTGTACCGAAAGTTTCAAACTGTTCTGATACGCTTTGGAGTCAGCTCTAATCACTGTGGGTGTCAGCTCTAAGTTCTAAACTTTGACATATTCCATTAAAACTGATTCAAACTGATTTTCTATATAAAATTTGAATAATTTACCTTTCTAAATTTCTGAAACACTTGTTAATTTCATTAGTAACATAAGGAATATACTCATGGCTTTTGTTAATCATCAAAATCAATAAGTGGGTCAACACAAAGATTCGAAGCCGGATCTCATTGGTTATAAACCAGAACCTTATCCATTAGCCTAAATTATCTTTTTTATTATAAAAATGGCTTTGAAATGGATAAGTTTATTTTTTATATGGATTGGAACCAACCTATATAGAGGTAGATGACAACCAAAAATAACATATTGTTATTTTTTTAAAAGTTCAATCAAATTCAAATTAATGGTATTTTTATGCATAATAAATTTATCCATCATTCTAAAATGAACTAATTAAAACAAGATATCACCAAAGTGGCCTATCTTGCGAAAATGGTTCATGAAGGATGTTGGATGTTGTGTATGTGTATGTTTCATGCGGGTATTAGTCGGCCCAAAGGAAAGTTAATGCTTGGCTGAACTACGCATACTTATGATGGTAAATACGTAACAATTATAAGAATTTACATGTGAGTAATAAATTGATCCAAAGATAGATTTATTATTTGACATGCATTATTGTTAGTGTTTGATCATTACAACAAGAGTACCACTAGCAGTTAATATTATTGTCCAAAGACTTGATATTAATGTTGCATGGGGTATATTGAGATGGGATTTATCATTATTTAAATGTATTGATATTTGGTATTAATTTTTTATATGAGCATGTTATTTATATTTCTTTTATTTTCTTTACAACTAAAGTTGTTATTATTTCTGCTAACCTTAATTCGGTGCCGGTCCTTAATGGTACTAACTTCAAGAACTGGAAGAAGAACATTCTCATTATTCTTGGCTGCATGGATCTAGACCTTGCACTAACGATTGAGCAACCCACTCCTCCTACAACATATAGTACCTCTTATGAGAGAAACAGATATGAGAAGTGGGATTGTTCTAATTGCATGAGTCTCATGATCATTAAGCGCAACATACCTGAAGCTTTTAGGGGTGCGGTATCCGAAGGAATTACCAGTGCTAAGCATTTTTTTGTAGAGATTAAGAAACGCTTTGGCAAAAGTGATAAGGCAGAAACAAGCACAATCTTGAAAAGCTTGATTTTCATGAAGTATGAGGGTGAGGATAAAAGAAAGAAAAGAAAGAATGAGGCTGTTAAGGGTCCAACAAAGAAGAAACAAAATCAGGATAAGGATAGTTGTTTCTTTTGCAATAAGTCTAGACATATGAAAAAGGAATGTTTCAAGTATCATGCATGGCATGAAAAGAAAGGTACATTTCTTAATTTGGTCTATTTTGAAGTGAATATAGCTTCAGTACCTAGAAACACTTAGTGGTTAGATTTTAGAGCTACTACTAATATCAGTATTTCAATGGAGGGTTGTCTGAGCTACCGAAAACCAACTGATGCTAAAAGACGCATTTATGCAAGAGATGGCAAGTCGGTAGATGTGAAGGCAATTCGGCATTTTAGATTGTTATTAAGTTCTGGTTATTATTTGGATTTGAAAGAAACTTTTGTAGTACCATCATTTAGATGGAATTTAGTTCTATTTCAGCTTTGGACAAATTATGATATTGTTGTTCATTTGGAAATAGTCAGTTTAGTCTTTCATTAAATTCAAATATTATTGGAACTGGTTCTCTTATGATGTATGACAATCTATATTTGCTTGATATTGATGTTTCTTATAATGAAACCCTGAATGTGGAAACACGAGGTATTAAGCATAAAATTTGTAATGAAAATTCAGGTACATTATGGCACAAGCGCTTAGATCACATCTCTAAAAATAGAGTTGAATGACTTGTGTCAGATGAAATTTTGGATTTTATTAATTTCACATATTGCAATGTTTGTGTTGATTGCATTAAGAGCAAAGAGACCAAAACAAAGAAATTGGATGCATATAGAACTACGAAAGTCTTAGAATTGATACATATGGACATTTGTAGACTATTTCTTACACCTTTTTGGAATGGTCAACAATATTTTGAATCATTAATAGATGATTATTTTAGATATGCATACATATTTCTTATTCATGAAAAGTCCCAAGTTTTGGATATGTTCAAATCATTTAAAGCTAAAGTTGAGCTTCAACTCAATAGAAGAATTAAAGGAGTCAGATCTAACCGTGGTGGTGAATACTATGGAAGATATAACGGTTCAGGTGAATAATGATAGGGACCTTTTGCTAAATACCAAGAGGAATGTGAGATTGTCCCATAATACATCATATCAGGGTTACCTAGCATGAACAGTGTAGCTCAAAGACAAAATTGCACTTTTAAAGATATGGTAAGGAGTATGATTAGTCATTCAACCTTACCAGAGTCACTCTGGGAAGAAGCACTAAAGACAACAGCCTACATTATGAACATAGTACCAGCTAAAGCAGTTGTCAAAATACCTTATAAGCTTTGGACAGGATGAAAACCCAGTCTAAAGCATTTTCATGTTTGGGGATATCCAGCTGAGGCAAGGCCTTATAGGCCACATAAAAAGAAATTGGACTCCAAAACAGTGAGTAGCTACTTTGTTGGGTATTCTGAGCGATTTAGGGGCTACAAGTTTTATGATATCAAATCAAGGACAATTTTTGAGATGAAAACTGCAACGTTCTTTAAGGATATTGAGTTTGGGGGGAGAAATAAGGTTAGAGACTTTTTCTTTGAGAAGGAATTGGATCCTACTACTCTTATTGAAGAGCAATTAGTTCCTATTCCTATAATTACTTTTGACAATGATCAAGTTGCAATTCCATAACAATAAGAAATTATTGTTCAAACCTCAAAGGTACAAACTCAACAACCTCAAGAACAAGTACATCAAAAGCAAGTGCCTTTGTGGTGATCCACTACAGAAAGGAGGAATGCTATTCCAGATGACTATATAGTGTTTCTTTAGAAACATAAGAAAAATAATGGCATGATGGAAGATGATCATGTCAATTTCTTCAAGCCATACAAGGTTCCAACTTAAAAAAGTGGATTGAAGCAATGAAAGAAGAGTATAAGTCTATGCAAAATAATAAGGTTTGGAAACTTGTCCCATTACCAGAAGGTGTAAAACCCATTGGTTATAAATGGATTTTTAAGACCAAATAAGATTCAAAGGATAATATGGAGAGGTATAAATCTCATCTTGTGGCTAAAGGTTATACTCAAAAGGAATGGGATTGACTTTAAAAAGATTCTCTTCAGTTTTATCGAATGACTCTTTTAGGACAATCATGGCTCTTGTTGCACAATATGATAAGGAACTCCATCAAATGGATGTCAAGACGATGTTTCTCAATGGAGACATTGATGAGACAATTTATATGATGCAACCAAAAAATTATATCAGAAGACCCAAAGAAAATGGTTTGCAAATTGATAAAATCTATTTATGGGTTAAAGCAAGCTTCTCGTCAATGGTACCATAAATTTTATCAAGTGATTCTCTCATTCAATTTTGAGGTGAATGCAGTTGATGATTGTGTGTATCACAAATTCAGTAGGAGTAAGTACATTTTTTTGATTTTATATATGGATGATATTTTTCTTGCCACAAATGGAATATGCATGTTGTACGAAACCAAGAGATTTCTATCAAGCAATTTTCAAATGATAGATCTTGATAATGCCTCTTTTGTATTGAGAATCCAGATACATAGAGATCATTCTAGAGGTATCCTTGGATTATCACAAAGAAACTATATCGATAAAGTACTTAATAAATTTGGTATGCAAAATTGCAAATCAGGTGACACCCGGGTCGCTAAAGAAGATAAATTCAGTCTTAACCAGTGCCCAAAAGAAAATCTTGAAGTTGAAGAGATGTAGAAGATTTCTTATGCTTTGGTTGTAGGGAGTCTAATGTATGCTCAAGTTTGTATGCATCCGGATATTGCGTACATTGTTGGAGTGTTAGGAAGATATTTAAGCAACCCAGGTATGGATCACTGGAAAGCAGCCAAAAGGATTATGAGACATCTGAAAAGAACAAAAGATTACATGCTCACATATAGGAGATCAGATCATTTTAAGATCGTTGGGTGTTTTGACTCCGACTTTGCCGGATGCCAAGATAGTAAAAGATCCACTTCGGGATATATATCTATTAGGTGGTGAGGCTATTTCTTGGATAAGTGAAAAACAAACACTTATAGCTCCTTCTACCATGGTAGCAGAATTTATAGCATGTTATGAGGCATCTAACCATGGGATATGGCTGAAAAATTTTGTCACTGGGCTACGCATATTGGAAGGAATTGAAAGACCGCTAAAGTTATTTTGTGTCAACAAGTCAGCCGTATTATATTCCAATAACAACAGGAGCTCGATCAAGTCAAAGCATATTGATATCAAGTTCCTAGTTGTAAAGAAAAGAATACAAAGTGATCAGATTTTCATAGAGCATATAGGGACAAACTCCATGGTTGCAGGTCCCCTTACAAAGGGTGTGCCGCCTAAGGTCTTTCATGAGCATACTACTCACATGGATGTTATAGAGCATGACGATGCTTAGATTCAGTGAAAATTTGTATTGCTTCTATTTTATGCTTTATGTTTGGTTTGTACACACTTAAGTGTTTGGATATTTTCTGATCAGAATAAAGTATTCTATTCAGTTTTGTACACTCTATACAATTATGTTAAAGTTTTGATCTCACTCAAGTTTAAGGAGGACCAATTGAAATAGGCATGTTAAGATCACATTACATGAAATTTTCATGCTACACATCTACATCATGATCCATGTCATTCAATTGTATCAACATATGTGATTATTGATCGGTCGAGTTATGATAGATATAATAAAGGCCACTTTGATCCATTGTTGGTATGGTTGATGGACCGGAATGGTTATAGATACATCTTGGTAATGACAATAAAATCGAGCACATTCAGTTATTTTTACAAAACATAATTATAAGGTTATACATATAGCCCAGTGAAAGATTATTGGACTATTAATCCAACATTAGCTTACTTGTGAAATAATTATGTATTGCAGACTGTCAAATATAGTTAAGCCCAATTAAAAGTGATATACTAAGTTTTCATTGATTTGAGCTTTAATGTATCTGTGCGGGCCTTTAATGTGTAGAGACCTAAGAGGTTATTTCTATTTTTATGATGGGCTAAAATAAAAATACTAATAGATAATGATGAAGTTTATATATATAGCGGTTATGGTCCATGGATCGCATGATCTTCTTCTCTGAATCCCATCATCAGAAAGAAAACCATAGAGAAAATTCTAAAGGGTTCTTTGGGAGTATGCGCCACTACAATAAAATGACGGTATAGCAACTCTTTTTTTTTCGACGCTTTGAAAAAGCGTCGTGCATTTTTTTCATAATTTTACGAATGCCGACGCTTTTAAAAGTGTCGGCATCGACAATACGTACCGAGGTCGGAGAATTATTTTTTGCCGACACTTTGCGAAGCATCGACATCAGAATACAGATCAAAATACAGTCAGTGTCTCCCTCGTGTTGACCAGGCGCGTTCGCCTCGCACCTCCTGGAACTTAATGCGCTTGTCTCGGGATTCGGTCTAGATAAGCCCTTTTATTTTTTTTTTCTTTTCTGTTCTTTTCTTTTGTCCTCTACTGGTAACAAGGCACTTAAGAATCGTGCGCCCTAGTGCTCTGGTTCTTCTCTTGCTTCCTGCTTTAAGATTCGTGCATCTGTATTCTTCTTCCCCGATCATTGCCTGTTCTTCGTCTCTGTTGCTTCGGCTCCTCTTGATTTCTTCCCTTCGTCATTCCCTCCCTTCCTATGGCCTCTGATTCGGCTGAAGGTAGCCAGTTGCCTGGGAGGAGAACGTCGACACCCGGATTTTAATGGATTACAGAGTCCCCTTCGCTAGTTGCTGTGGAGATGCTGCAGGCGTCGTTCCCGGAGGTGATTAATGTCCCGACGGCGGAGCTTGAAGCGGAGGTGTTGGGCTGGCAGCAGAAGGCAGTGATTGTCCGGTCGTTCCATCGATGGATCCTGGCTGAAGCCTTCGTCAGGGAATTCAGGCGAGCTGGAATCTCAGGCGCCATCGTCCCCATTTCTCTGGCATTCAGATGCCATGTTTTCCGATTCAACTCTAATGAAGCTTGTAGCCTGGTTCTGCAGCGTCCATGGGTGATTAATGGCCAGGTGGTTGGCATGGAGCCGTGGAGGCCAGAGTTTACTCCGGTGGAGGACTCCGTTTCGTCTGCTCTGGTATGGGTGAGACTGCCGCTTCTGCCTCTTGAGTTCTAGAAGGAAGAGTTCCTCAGAGCCATTCTTGTATCAGCTGGAGATTTCGTCTGTGTTGATGTGGCTACCCTGGCGAAATCTAGGGGGGTTATGCAAGGGCCTATCTTCACGTCGACCTTCGTCGCCCTCTCGGCCAGGCACACGGATTCAGGGGAGCTTTCAACCATTTTGGCAGAGTTTTGTCTATGAAAGCTTGGAGGGAGTCTGCTTGCGATGTGCTTCTCTGCACTTGGATGGCCCCTGTTCCCAGTCGGGACGTCCTGATGGGGTTGGCTCCGATTCCATTTCCATGTTTAGACCATGGCTGGTTGCTATCCGGAAGCGGGCGGTTCCATCTATCCCCCAGTCGGTGGTGAAGGGGAAGACTTCGGTGCTGGCTCGTCTTCATCTCCAGGCTCTGGTTCAGGGTCCCAGGCGGTGAAGAAGGGGCTCTCTGCGGGTGCCGGTGAATCGGCTGAAGGGTGGGCTGCTCCGGTTAAGATTGCTCGCCGGAGGTCCTCCTCGTCTTCGCAATCAGCATCAAGGCTAGCAGCTGTGGTGTCGCGCCTGGGAAGGAAGATGAGGGTTTGGTCAACAGTAAGGTCCCCGTGCCGGTTCAGGACTTGCGTGCCATTTCAATGGCTCCAGGTCTGAACTTGCAAGCTGCTGATAAGCTGGTTCTTTGAATCCCGAATTGATCCACCCTACTGTGATCCATAACCCCTTCTCCTCTCTAGCTTCAGTGGCTATGATGATGGTCAATTGGGGAATAGGGAAGCAAGCTCAGGTCCCCTTAAGCGTGCTAGACCGGAGGTTTCCCTGGCTCCTAGGACTTTATCCAAATCTGATAAGAGGAAGGGAAAAGGGAAGGTGCCTTTCTCCAAAAAGAATGAGGTGAGCTGCTTCTCTCCAAGCCAGTTGGATCAGGTCCCGTGTTTTCAGGTTGGTGCCCAGGAGGCGGTGAGGGTCCAAGCTGCTGGGGGGGCCGGTCTTCCATTGGCTGATGCTATTGGTGATCCTAAGGGATTGGGCCCTGGTTCCTTATCTCAGGCTCAGTCTTCCTGTTTAGATGTGTCTGAGCCAGGTTCGGATGGAATGCTGATCAATCCATTACTGAAGCCTGACGATGGCCCTCAGTTGAATAGGGATCTTGTTGATAGTGATATGATAGAGGATCAAGGAGGGGTCCCATCTTCCTCTATCCTATAAATGAAGATTTTACTATGGAATGTTAGAGGAGCTCGAAAGCCTTCTTTTCGATCCTCCTTCAGTAGATTATTGCAATTACACCACTTTGATATATGTGTCCTCTTGGAGACCAGACTTTCGGGGATAGTCTTCTCCGTTTTGTAGATAGATTGCCCGTACTTGGTCATCTTATGCTGTGGAGGTTGAAGGTCTGTCGGGGGGTATCTTGGCTATATGGTGCACCTCTGCAGTCAGGATTGATGCTTTTCATCAGTGCAATCAGCATATCGTCTCATGATCTCTGAGGGATCTTCTGCCCCCTGGTTTCTTTCGGTAGTTTATGCTAGCACGGACTATCGGGAGAGAAGAATTCTTTGGTTGAACTGCTTTCCCTCCTTGCTCAAGGTGTGCCGTCTATTGTTGCGGGGGATTTCAACTGTATCACTGAGGCTAATGAAAAACGTGGAGGCAGATGGGTTTCAGGCTCAGCTGATATCAATGAATTCAGAACTTTCATCGGCTCTTCAGGGCTTATGGATATGGGGTATTCGGGATCCCAATTACTTGGTGCAATAATGGCAGGGGTCTGCTCGAGTATGGGAGAGACTTGATAGAGCCTTGGCCACTCCCCAATGGCTCCAAAGATACCCTATGGTTACTGTCACGCATCTTCCTAGGATTGCTTCTGACCATTGCCCTATTTTGATTTCTACGGAGGCTGATCATATTATGCGGAAGCAGTTTAGATTTGAGCAGTTTTGGACTGGTCTTTCAGCTGCTCGTTCTATTATTTCTCAGATCTGGCATATTCCTGTTAGGGGCAATGCTGTCTATCGGTTATCTCATCGGTTTAAGATTGCCAGACACAGACTATCCAGATGGAATAGGAATGAGGTGGGGGATCTGGTTAGACAAGTGAGCAGGTTGAAAATGATATTAATATTCTGCAGGCTAAGGAGGATCACGAAGGATTTTTGGCGGACTCGGATCTCTCCTTCCTTAGGGATTTGCTGGCTCGGCACCACTCCCTTTTGCGGCAGCAGGAGATGTTTTGGTGGCAGAGATCAAGGGCTCAGTGGATTTGTGATGGGGATCGTAACACCAGATTCTTCCATCAGGCCACTCTCAAGCGGAGAGCTGCTAATCGGATTCGGAGGTTAGTTGATGAAGGGGGGCATATTCGGGAGGATTTCCACTCTATCAGTGACCTTCTTCTTCGTTTTTTCCGGGCTCGATGGGTTGACTCTTCTGGTGATGGGGACCCGGTTGTGCAGGTTCCGGCTTCTAGGAAGGTTTCCTCTCTGGACAATGATATGCTTGTCAGGCCGATCTCTGCGGACGAGATTAGGGCGGCCCTGTGGGAGCTTGGTCCGAATAAGGCCCCTGGGCCTGACGGGTTTCCGCCTTTTTTCTTTCGGCACTACTGGGATATTGTTGGTCAGGAGGTGGTCCAAGCTATTCAGGATGTTTTCCGAGATCGACACATTCCTTCTGAATGGAATCTGACTTTCATTACCTTGGTGCCCAAGAGAGTGGATGCTTCTCTTCCGCAGCACTTTGGCCCATTAGCCTCTGCACTACATTGTATAAAATCTGTGCTCGTCTCCTAGCTCGCCGCCTTTGTCTGGTGATTCCTCGTCTCATATCGGAGGAGCAGGGGGCTTTCATTAGAGGGAGGTCTATTTTGGACAATGTTCTTATTGCTCAGGAGTTCATGCATGCTCTTCAGAGAGCTCCGGTTAGACGATGTCTTATGGCTGTTAAGCTCGATATGGAGCATGCTTATGATAGAATGAGCTGGGTTTTTTTTGTACCGCTCTCTTCTAGAGTTTGGGTTTGATGAATTATTTATAGAATGGATTATGGCATGCATCCACAAGCCCTCCTTTTCTCTAATCATCAATGGAAACCCGACTGATTTTTTCCACTCTAGTGTTGGTCTCAGGCAGGGTTGCCCCTTATCTCCTTTGCTGTTCATCCTGGCTGCTGACGATCTTTCTCGTGCTTTACGTTAGGCTCAGCAGGACAGGCGGATTGCCCCAGTTATAGCTGGTTCTGAGGGCCCCTTTGTCTCCCACCTCCTCTTCGCTGATGACTGTATCCTCCTAGGCCATGCTTCTATTGAGAATGCAGATTCCTTTCATTCTATTATTCAGAACTACTGTCAGGCTTCAGGTCAGAAGGTCAATTTTCTGAAGTCTTCTATTTGTTTTAGCCCGAAGACCTCTAGATCCACTAGAGAAGCCATCATCAGTTTGTCGGGTATCTCCACTCAGACTGATAGATTTATGTATTTAGGGATCCCTATAACGGGGAGATGCCCCGTTGCTCTGACTTCTCCGAGATCGAGAGACGGGTGCGCCAGCGCATTGAGGGATGGCAAGTGACTGGTCTTTCGATGATGGCTAGGGTTACCATTATTCGTTCAGTTCTTTCCTCTCTTCCCCTGCATATCCTGTCGAATACAGCCATTCCGATTACTTGCCTGAAAAGGATCGAGAGATGCTTCCGTAATTTCCTATGGGCTTCTGGTCAGGATGGTCATGGGATTCACCTCTTATCCTGGGATTTGGTCTGCATGCCTATCGGTGAGGGTGGTCTCGGTATCCCGTCTTTGATTGTTAGAAGGAAAGCCCTTATTGCCAGACATGCTTCGAGATTTCTTCTTGAGCCACATTGTCTCTGGAGCTCTCTGATGCGTATTAGATATGGTGAATGATCGGCTGCCATGCAGATATCTGCTCCTCGGGGTTGTTCCTCTTTTTGGAAGGAGGTCTGTTGCTATGGTCAGGCTATCTTGGACAATATCTCTTGGATGATCGGAGACGGTTCTTCAATTAATGTTATTCAGGATACCTGGATTTCTGAGCTTCCTCTCTCTCGGTGGCCCTCCTTTATTAGTATTGAGACCCCTCCCAGTTTAAGGGTTAAGGACTTGATCTCCTCAGACCCTCCTACTTGGCATATTCCCTCGGTGACCAGATTGTTCAGTGCTGAGCTTGCCCGACGGATTTTATCGATGCCTCTTCTTCCGGGTCGATCTTCTGATGCTAGACTCTGGCAGAGATCCTGTCTCTCTAAGGCTCCGACCAGGATCTGATGATGATATTTAGACCTCAGCCTCAGCGCCTAGAGGACGCAGCGTGGATTTGGAAGCTTCCTACTATTCCTAGAGTTCAGTTATTTATCTGGAAGCTTCTGTGGGGCTCTCTTCCTACCTGTGCTCTCCTATCTCGGAGGGGTCTTCCTATTCAGTCGATTTGCCCGCTATGTAGCTTAGAGGAGGAATCTATTGAACATGCTATTTTCATCTGCCCCACGGCTAGACGGGTCTGGCTTATGATGGGATATCCATTCAGACATAATGGCTCGGGCTCCCTGCTTTCTTCTTTCCTTCTGGACCTTCGGAGGTGCCCTCAGTATAAGAAAGGTCTCTGGGCGGTCACTGCTTATCAGATTTGGCTAGCTAGGAACCAGCTTATTTTCTCTGATGACACTATTTCTCTTTACAAAATTGCTAGGAAGATCAGATTATTGGCGGCGGACTGTGCTCGTATTGGTTTTGATATCTCTGGCCACTGGGGATCCCCTGCTGCTTCGGCAGCGAACCGGCATACGGTTTTTATCTCTTGGGAGCCCCCCCTCCAGGGTTTATCAAAGTCAATTTTGACGGGAGTGTCCGTCGTAGAAGTGCTGGTTCCGCGTTTATTATCAGAGGTCCTCATGGTGACCTTTTGGCGGCGGGAGGTTTTGGTACTCTTGACTCCTCTGTCCCCATGACTGAGCTTCATGCGGCTTGGGCGGGTATTTCTTATGCTGCTCGGGTTCTTCATGCTCAGAGGCTTTGCATTGAGGGCGACTCCATGTCGGTTATTTCTTGGATTCAGATGTAGAATTGCCCTCCTGTTCTTTCTAATCCTATTTTGTTGGATATTTGGGCAATTCTGCGGGAGATTGAATGCGTCCAGACCAGGCACATATTTTGCGAAGCTAACTCGGCGGCGGATTGGGTTGCTGCTTCAGTGGCTCTGCTTTCTGGTCCTTGGATTTTGACTCCGGGTGGTGACCCCTGCCTTGCTCCTTTGCAACAAATTTTGTATTCTGATCTATCTGGGCTGACTCGCGCTAGACTAGTGTGATCGTCCATTTATTCCAAAAAAAAAAAAAAAAAGGCAGTTAAATCTTCGAAGATTGGGTAGTTCCAAGCTTCTGATTCACTGCAGGGGCCTAGTTCAAGGGGGCCAAACAGGACTTTCTCAAGACACAAAGCCCGGTCAATGGATGGAAAATCATCATGTAAGGTGGATCATCTGAGAGACCTGGACCTGCATCATGAATTCAATGCAGTAATTGGTACATGCTGTTGTTGGTCCAGAAAAGAGAAGGAACGCTCATACCTTGGAAGGGAGGTTGTATGGCTTGAATTCTTTGCAGCAAGCTAGAATTCTGGGTGCTTCCCCAGTCCCAAGCCAGCACCCCATACGGTTCATCAAAACCCAAAGCACCATCTCTAACGTAGTAGCTGCCTTGCAACGCCCAAAGAGCCCAGTCCAGATCCAGTTCAGCCATGGTCCCCAGCATGCAGCTGAAGTAACGGTTATCATTCTCGTTTGTGCCCCTTTGATCCAATCCAAACTCGCTCAAGAACAGAGGCCATCCTTGGTCCACCAGGAATCCTGCCCTTCTCATCACATCCGCAACTACTCTTCCACACACTTTGGTTCGAGTTTCCAGTTTTCCAGGCCTCGCCGTCGTTGAAGCCATACCAATGCAGCTCAAAAACAAGCTTGTTTGAGAATGTCAGCTGTATTTGCTTCTCAGAAAGGTGGCTCAGATCAGAGTCAAAGATCAATCCAGATAGTATAACGAGGACACTGGAATATCGAGAGCCAGGTTGGGCGGGCGCAGTCGTTTGTCAAGCGCGGGACGGATCAGCTCCAGACGAGCAGAAGAAAGAGGAAAAGAAGCGCTTTCGAAAAAAAAAATTCTAACGTCCCGACGCTTATTTTAGTGTCGGAAAAATTATCATGCCGACGCTTTATAAAGCATCGGCAAAGCTTTTCCGATGAATTTTATCTTCACTTTCAGTTTCCCGACGCTTTTATAAGCGTCAGGAAGCTATTTTCCGATGCTAAAAAAACGTCGGAAAATAACTTTAAAAGCGTTGTTATTTCTGATAATTATTGTAGTACGTGTTGATCTAGAAAGCCAATCGTACAGTTCTGGAGAGCAATCAAGCAATGTGGATTCAGGTACGCTTCGTTTATCGTTTATGGATTCTTGATGATTGAACATTGATGATTCTTGATGATTGAATATGGATTCATGGTGATGATTTTTACAAAAAGTTTAGATTTAAAGCGTTTGATATGGAGGATAAGGAAGGATATCCAGGGGATATCCCTCCTTATTCCCAAATGCTATAGCTAGAAGGGATAGGTCTAAAAAAATTTAACTAGAAGGGATAACCCATGGTTAACCATGGTTAACCATGGGTTATCCCTTGAACTTATTCCCTAGGGAACCCCGAAACAATTAATGTTATCCCTTGATGGCAGACTTGTAATTTTAAAAAAATGTTTATTCCCTCATCTATCCCCTGGATAAATGTTATCCCGTATATTTATCCAAGGATAGCTTTTGGGCTATCAAACACTATTTCCAACACCATCAGCCTTGAATTGGAAGGTATTTTTTATTTTTTCTTCAACTCTCGTTTCTATTTTTATTTTAGTTGTCCCTTCAACTCTCGTTTTTTTGTTACATATCAACTTGAAAATTTGTTACATTTCTCTGTTTATGCTTTAAAATCTCGTCTTCCACTTCTGAATCACTCACCGTGCACATTCTTTTTACAGTCATATAAACTAAATGCTTACCCGATGCGATGCAGCATGGCACATTGATCCATTAATCGTTGGTTCACCGTTGTTCCCCACCGGAGAGGAGGCATCAAGGGGGACTATGCGGAGGGAGGGATGAAGACTAGCTCAAAATCACTCATTATTTATCAACTTCAATGCAGGTAGAAGAGGTAGAGGATAGCGAGAGTAGATTCGGGTTCATCGTTGGGCCAAAGAGAAGGCGGCGGGATGGAACTGCCTTCGTTGGTTGGTTCATCATTTTCTCTGCTCTACATCCACTAAGATTTAAATCGTTGTGCAAACTTCATGCTTATCTTATTTCATTAATAGCCTTAGCATCTTGCTTTGGCTTGATTGTTCTGTAATTTCAAGTGTATTGCTTCTAAGTTGATTGATGTATGTTACTTAAGTTTTTTTATTTCTTTTCCTCTTGAGAACTTGCTGTAATCTGTTTGCTAATTAACTCTTTGTTCTTCTTGTCAAATCTACAATTACACCTTGCAATATCTATATGTAGACTAAATCTGCTAACAAACTACTACACAGTCTGCTAATATAATCGTAAGTCCTATCAGAACAATCGTAACTGCTCTGCTACACTATTCCTTGCTCATACTGGTCTTATCGACATAATAATTTTCTCATTGGCGTACCACCAGCATAAGCTTTCTGAAGCAATCTGGCAACCACCTCCTTGAAAAAACATGGATGCCCCCCCAGTCAGTGTAACGCAGTGCAAGACATGGACAAGAGTTTGAAACCAACAGCATAAGGCAATTAATCTGACAAGTACTGGAAATTGTTGCTAAATCTGGATAACGAAAAGGAAATCATGAAACTGCTTTAGGTCCCCAATATTAGACTCGTCAAAGTCTACCAGTTCTTGCATCAGCTTCATTAGATGGAATTGGTGCATCCATGGCAACAATGAAGCACTGGCTCAGCTGCCAATCTTATCCTAAACAATGTTCAAATAGATTCTCACATTTGCTTCTGAGATAAAAATTGGACCTCAAAATGACTGCTGTTCTAATTTAGAATCCACCAACCACATTGGAATAAGGGAATAACTGTCCAATTTTTGTTCCAATTTAAAATTTTCCAAAATAACATTGGAATCAGATAATAACTGTCCTATTTTTATTCCCTGCATAGTGGTCATACATTGCCACCTATGGTACATGCATGCAACAGTGCTATTGGCATTGTCAACTAAAAAAAAAAAAATCGTATCACTCGTATGATAACATTATGATCAATTAGAACAACACATGGATAAGATATTGGTCAGTATTCAAAGGATGACAATTGAACCTACCACCTACCGACATGCCAACCCTATCTCAGGAACCTTTAAAGCTCAACCAAGAATATATGATACTAATGAAAATATCTATAGAAGAATTTAACTTGAGATATCTAATTTCTAAGGTAACCTAGAGCCTAAAGCTTTTATAAATTGGCTTTATCTATTGAAGAATATCTCAGCTATTATAAATTGACTGGTCAAAGAAGCATGAAATTTGTTAAAAATAAGCTCAAGGGAGAAAAGCTAAATTTGATGGAAGGCAATTGAGTATGCTGCTTATAACTGTTTTGAATCTATTATTACTTGGCATATACCATGTGTGTAATATTGAAAAAGAAGCACCTACCTATTAACTATTGCAAATAACTCAAGATTTATACTTATAAACCAACTTTCAAGCAAACAAGTACTATACTCCAACTCCTATCCTATTTCTACCGTAGTAATAGTCAATAATTGTACACCATAAAAGAACTTTTCTATTAAGGTCAAACTACTGAAGGTTCTTACAATAACTGAAGAAGTAACAAAGGAGAAAACAATAATGACAATAGAATCTAATTACTTAGTGAATCAAATTGAGGAATACAAGAAGAGTGTTATAGTTGAAGAAGTAAAAGAACCAAATCTAAGCTATTGTAATGTGGACAAGCATATTACTGAGATATTTGACAATATTGCTAAAGAAAAATAATGAAAGAATATGTTGAATCTATAGTATCAGTTGATCAAGTAGTTTATCAAGAAAAACAAAAAAAAATATGATTGCAGATAAATTAATCGAAAGAGATATTTCTATTTCCAAGGCAAGTGAATCTAATGAGAAGAAAAAGATTGGAGCTCATAAAGTTTATTCGACTAATTATATAGATAAATTTGAAGGCTATTATATTTTACTCCATGTCGATTTATCTTAAGCCAAATCTTTCAAATGAAGGGAATTGATGCAGCTAAAGATTCGCATGTCTTCCAATGGCCTACACCAAAGATGATTTTTAGAAAGAAGGCTCATCAAGGAAACTTATATGTAGAGATAGGCACTGAACCAGGCCGCCCATGGCCAGGCCCAGCACGGCACAAGCCGGGCCATGCCTAGCACGGCCTAGTAAGAGGGATCGTGCCGGGCTTGAAAGTCTGACCCGCAGACCAATCCCGGCACGACATGTCCTCGGCCTGGGAAGGCACAGCCCATAAGGGCCTAGGCCGTGTCGACCGAGGCCCTTGTTAATTTTTTTAATAAATTAAAAAAAAAAATTTATGTTAAAAATATTTTTTAAAAAAATTAAAAAATTATTGGAAACAAAGGATTTATTAATTTGAAGTCACCTTAATGGTGGAGGGTTTGGCATAAACCCCTATCAGTTTATTAATTTAAAATTAAAATGGTACATGAAGGGAGAGGAGGCTAGGTCTAACTTTCAGAATATAATAAGAAAGGAACAAAAATAGAGATGACTCACTTTAATAATTAAAAAATAAAATATATAATTATAAAAATAGAAATGACTCACTCATCTGGAGTATTTGTATTATCATCATCTTCACTGGTTAAGTCATGTCCACCTTTATCTTGAAGCCTCGCCTCAGCATTCAACCAATCTTTGAAGCAGAGAAGCGTCTCAACCATATCGTCGGTCATCCTACTTCTTTTTTCGTTCAGAACATGCCGATCTGCACTGAAAGTGGATTTCGATGCTACTATGGACATCGGCCCAGCTAAAATATTGCATGCAATGGCAAACATAACAGGATATTAATTTTTAACACTCTTCCATCAAGCTAATACATCTAGATTCTCTATTTGGTTTTCATCTAATGTAGACTGAAAATCATTTCGTAAATAAAATTTTAGTTCACTACTTAAAGATGAAAAAGATGAAGATGAACTTGAAAGATGTGTGTTTTTTCTTTGTGCAATGAATGAAAAAAATGGATGACAAACAAGAACTAGAAGAAGAAGTAGAGTTTTGAGTAGGTATTCTGGATCCATAAATTTTATCATCATATAAAGCATAAATATCATTAAGAAGTTGTGTTACCTCATCTTTAGCATGTTCAGAATTTTAACCATGTTTTCATAATATGCATCAATTAAAATTAGTACACCACTTAATTTAACTCTAGGATCAAAAACAATAACTAAGTTATGCAAAGGATATATCCTGTCCCAATATTCATTCCATTTAGTTTCCAGTTGATATATAACTAGCATTAAAACTTCATCATATCTATGTTCATTAAATTTTTCACTAATTACATATACTTTTTGTAAAAATGAACAAGAAGTTGGATAATAAATATCAAAAAGAATATTTGTAGCATCATAAAAGTAACAAAAAAATCTTACAAAATTTTACCTTTATTCCAATCATGATGCAGCACAAGGGCACGAGGTGATTATGCAATCAATAAACTAATAAAAATAAATTTTTATATTTTTTTAAGTATTTTAGAAGATGGCTAATTCATCTAAAAATAAGAGAAAGAGTAAAAGAGTAAATTCTGTGATGTAGAAAGTAACAGTTCAGGAACAAAACTTTTAGAAAATTGAAGAAGCGTACAGGAAAGTTTGGAATTGAGAAACTCCAATGAAGACATGATCATGAACTTTCATAAAATCAAAATCACAGAGTAAAGGAAAGGTTGATTTACCCGACGATGATGCGCTCCTAATATTGGTAGAAGATCTCTCGCTAGCTGGCAGGATTCTGGATGAGAAAACTATCTTCATGTGAGGCTCCTTCATCTTGATTCAAGGGCAAAAAAGGCATCCTCGACTTTGGAGATGAATCTAGAGAGGGGCGACGGCTTTGGAGAGAGAGAGTGGTGGCTTTGGAAATCACTCAAGAGAGGGGCGATGGTTTTGGAATGAAGGAAGGGCGGCGGTTATGGAAATAAATAAGGAGAGGGGCGGTGGTTTTAGGATGAAGGAATGGCGGCGGCTATAGTTCCAAATATGGAGGCCTAGAATTTAGGGAGGGTAGATGGTTGGTTATGGTGGTATAAAGATTAGGGTTTTTTTGATGGAGCTTGGTAGATAAGATGGACTAGACTAGGGTTTGGTAATAAGAACACTTCAGCCTCATATCTAACTCCCTCACGGAGGATCAATTGCTCAAGGCAACAAAAATTTGGCCTCATGCCTAACTCCCTCACGGAGAATCAATTGCTCAAAGCAATGAAAATTTTTGGCCTCATGCCTAACTCCCTCACGGAGGATCAATTGCTTAGGGCAACGGAAATAAAATTAAAAAAAAATTAATTTTATATATTTATATTTTATTTTTTTTTATCATTTCAATAGAAGGGTTTTATAGACCTCTCGTGCCATTACAAGATAAGTGCAACAATTATAGCAATAAATGATAGGGATTACAAAATATGGTAGAATTGTAAAGCAAAAAAATCTTCTTTCCTTCATTTGATTTGACCAAAATGGCAGCAACAATATATAGTTCCAATTGAAGGCGAGGGACCACAAGCAAAGAAGGAAGCTTTGGGTTACATTCTTCTTTCTTTCCTTTTATCAACAAGGTCCATATGGAGCGCAAGATCCTTTCAAGAATGGTTGAGATGCTAATCTTTATTCCCATTAAAGCATAGCAGAGGACCATCGATTTCTTCCACGCCCAAGGTTACCATCATTGTAGGTGGCGACATGGAGGAAGAAAATTGATTCCACATCATCAATCTGGGTGAAGGTGGATCCAATGGAGGGAGAAGATTGATTCCACGTCATCAATCCTAGTGTAAGCGGATCCAATCCATGCAGAGCTCCAAGGGTAGGGTATGACTATGGTTGGAGAAGTCGGATGGTTGTCCAATACTGCCTAATCTGGGGGCTTGTTCTGAATATCTTCAGCAGGGTTTCAACAAGAGTAATACACTTCTTTTGAATTATTACAGGACTCAAATAAAATAAAAATGCATGACCTGGACATTGGATTAAACCAAACTTAACTGACTGGACTCAACCAACTAGGAAAGAAAGAAAAAATTACAGGACTTCTAGGATTCAGAGATCCAAATGGAACCCTGCAATCTTTTTATCACTCTTGCTCCTACACCAAATCAGTTTCAGTCAATATAAATCCTAATCCATGATCATTAATATATGCACTTAATAAGTTCTTATATGGATATGCATCATGTATCATGGTATAAGTACTATCCAAATAAGTAATTACATCAAGTTTAAATTTTTTAAAACGTTTACCATGATCTATACATAATTGTTTAAATTCTTGAAGTCTTGTTCTTAAAGCATGAATAAAAGAAACTGCATTTTTAATTTTTGAAATAGCATCTTGAATTATGTCCATGCAGCTTGAATAGAAAGATTTAATATATGACATGTACTTCTAATATAAAATAATTATCCATTTAAAATGGAATGCAAAGAGTCATTTAATAATACAACAACAAAATTATTATTAGATGCATTATCAAAAGTAATAGATATTATTTTATCATTAATATATATGAGCATGCAGTTTGATAAATAGCATTTGAAATTTGTTGTCCCGAATGCGAAAAATCAAAATTACGAAAAACAAGAATTCGTTTATTTATGTTGGCCCAGATGGCAACCCAAGAGGGGGAGGTGAATTGGGTTCTTTTAAAAACTTTAACTCTTTTGACAACTATTTGCTTAATATGAAGATGTGCAAATGTAAATGATGAAAGCTAAGCACAAATGAAGAGAGTAGAGAGAGAGAGGCAAAAGCATAGCAAACACACAAATTTTATAGTAGTTCGGTATATCCAACACCTACGTCCACTCCCAAGCAGCACTTTGGTCCACACTATAATCCACTTGATTATAGTCGAGTTGTTTTACAAGCTCACAACTCAAACTTGTTGTTTTCTCCGGGATCATAACGAACCCAGCTGGTTTTCACAGGCTCACCAGCATAAAACCTAACCCACAAGCTATTCTTAGCTTGTCCCGAGGTATACTACCTCCACTAATTCAATCCCTGATTGAATTAGCAAGCAACAATAGAAAATAGAGTTTGAAATATAAAACTGCTCCTCAAATGAGCAAATATTCAATTAAATAAACAAAGGTAAGAAAAGCCTGTTTGAAGCGATTTTGATTTAAGCTTTTCTTCTTTTCTTCTTTTCTTCTTCTCCTTTGAAAGATTGAATCAGGCCTCAGCTCAGATTCTTCACTGAAATTCGCAGTTGAGAAGTTGAAGAAATTTGGGGCTTTTTGAACTCCTTTTCACTTTGGAAATCCTCTAATTTCAAACTTTGGATGCTTCGGATTTCTCTTGAATCTCTTTTCAATGGAAGGGTGTGGACTCAGAGATGTCTCTCTTTCTTTTTCACTGGATATATCTCTCGATTTTTCTGATATTTCTCTCTATTTTTTCTATTTTTTCATTCTTTTTCGTTCTTCTATTCAAACGGACAAATCCTTCTTTTTATAGATCCATAGGTGAAATATAGCCGTTAGAATGTACCTGGATAGTTTGTCCACACAAAAAAATAGCCGTTAGAAATTAGGTAAAGAAAATATTGCCGTTGGAGCTGATCTGTCACTTTTGAAAAATGTCTTTGACAGGTTGGAGTTGGCTCCAACTTTTCATGTGTCGGCTCCAAGTCGGGGTGTCCAAAAATAGTAATCAAAGTTCGTTGAGGAGTCGGCTCCGAAAAAGTTAAGTGTCGGCTCGATGCATTCGGGAGTCGACTCCAGAATCCAAAGGTGTCGACTCTAACAATGTCCAAATAACATGCTCTTTGTACTCAGGTTAGAGTCAGCTCCAAACACTCAGGTGTTGGCTCTGTAACTTTTAGGTGTCGGCTCCCAAACTCCAGGTGTCGGCTCCAGAAACTGACGCAGAAGGCACTTCACTGTATATCAGGTTGGAGTCGGCTCCGAAACTATAGGTGTCGACTCTTGACCGTGCCGAAATTCTTAAAAAAAGTTCTAATACGCCCTGGGGTCAGCTCCAGACTATTGAGGTGTCGACTCTAAGTTCTGAACTTAAATAATTTCCATTAAAATTCGATTCAAAACTTATTTCCTTATACCTTTTGACTGATTAAACATTCTTAATCCCTGAAACACTTATCAAATTTATCAAAAATATAATGAATATACTCATGGATTTTGTTAATCATCAAAATCAATAATTGGGTAAATAATTCATCAATAATTTCCCCAACAATCTCTCCCTTTTTGATGATGAAAAAAACACTGAGTATATGCATAAGCAATTAATGCATAATTACTACTTGATTTAAAGTAAAGGTTAAGTTCCCCCTTAATTAGGTAGCTCCCCCTAAATTTGTGCATATATTAAGTTCATTGAATCTTCATACATATCTTGAATTCATTTGATATAAATGTATCATTGAAGTATTATTCTTAAGTGTCATTCTCTTCATTATCTTTTCCTCATTGTACATTCAATTATAACTATTATACATATACAAATATCATTTACTTCTCCCCCTTTTTGTAATCAACAAAAAGGTTAAGAAGTTGCAGATAGTATTAATGCATTAAACATTAAGTGAATCAAAATTCAAACCAAGTTACTCAATATCAAAGTTCAAATATAGCAAATATGATATTCATTAAAGTATCAAAACATGACATCACAAGTACTTTCATACATCATTCAACTATAACAAAATGTCACTTCAATTACATCAAAAATACAAAATGAACTTCAAAGATTAAGTACATCAAAATGTAAATCAAACATCAAAAGTTAAAAAACATCAAAATCTAATAAGTCTTTTGAGCTCTTCAAGAATCTTTCCCATTCCTTCACTTTGAGTTCTGATAAATTCATTCAATCTTCTGTCAAAGAATGCAGAAGTCACTGTGATTTTTTCTTGTAATTCTGCATTGCATTTAGAATATATCTCAGAATCTCCTCCAATTTCTTTGATCTCCTCAAATATATGCATGAGATCAGTCTTCAATGTTTCTGAAGAAGATCCAAGGGTGGATTCAATCTTTCTCACTCTGTCATCCAAAGAATAGAATATTTCACTCAAGCTCATAAGTCTACTGTCTAACTCAATTTTCATTTCTTCTTTATGAATAGAAAATAACTCCTTAAACTGCTCTAACTGAACACTAGAAAAACTAGCAAAAGAAACAGGCAATGGTACAAGTGGAGGAACTGGAGTAGATGCCGGTGGTGGTGATGATCTGCTAGGCTCTGGTGATGATGCCTCATTAATGGACCTGCCCCTCATGGTGCATTGGCTCCAACATCGGCTGCTCTCTCATCCAGAAGACCTTTTCTTTCCCATCTACCATCTACCTTCCCAAATCCCATCCTATGCACTGTAGCCAAGTTGTAATAATCAGTGTGCCTAAGGTTTTTCATGGGCTCACTATCAGAAATAACAACTCCTTGAATGCCATGATCAGGATCATTCCATATGGCAAGGTCGATCACTTCTTGCTTCCGACCTCAGCCATGTACCAAATCATCATACCTGCTAGGTTAATTGGCTGACCCGTCAGAACACAGTCCATAATCACTATGTCTCACTTGGAGACATACTCAAACCTACCAGTTTTAGGAAACAGGATCCTACCACATATGTTATGTAAAAGTCTAAGCTCAAGGAGCAATTGGTTTGCCCTGACTTCCTCAAACTCAGTAAAATCTCTACCCATCATCCTTGTCAAAGCACCAGCTCGGTCACTGTGACTATTTGCAATTAATCCTACAACAGGGATTTCCAAAAGATTACCTAAAATTTCGGATGTCAGATGGATTCTTCTTCCTCTAACCATACTGACTAATCCACCATCTCCTCTTGACAGATTGAAGTAAAATTCCTTGACTAGAGCCGGATATGTGGGAACATCTAAGGAACATAACTTTTCCCAACCGAACTCCTTGATTTGTCTCCCAATAGCAAAACCCTCAGCCTTGAAAAAATCAAAATCCACTTTCCTTCTCATAGTGATGATTCGGCCGGCTAGGGCATCAATTTGGGGTGAGGAGGGGCTAGGTATAGCACTAGGAGTGGATGCAGTTGAATTGAAGAAAGAACTCAGAGTGGGTTCACGCGCCGGACGCCTTGCCGTACGCTTCCCCATCATCGGTCTACCTCCAAACAACGATCCTCTAGGCTTGGGTGCTATGGAGTGCTAGGGATAGGTTAATTTAAGAAATATAGGGTTTTGGAAAAAGTTGGAGAGAGTTTGGAAGAGTTTGGAGTCGATTGAAATGAAAGAGGAGTGGGCTCTGCCTTAGATAAATCAACCTTGGACCACTTGGAGTCGACTCCCGCAAAGCGAGGTGTCGGCTCCAAGTCGCTAACACAGTCAGCACCCGAAGTGGAGTCGACTCGGGAAAAGCAGGTGTCGGCTCCAAAGCCTTAGACAAAACTGGAGTCGACTCCAATACCAGAGGAGTCGGCTCCAAGACAGTTTCAAAAAAAAATAAGAGAGTTTCAAATGATCTAAAACTTGTCCGAATTGACATCAAATTTTGCTTGAATCAACTTTGGAATGTGATGAATCAAGGAGTTCAAATATCTAGATAAATCATCCTTAAAATTATAAGAAAATTCAGAAGAATGATTGAGTTCTAGATAATCATTCTTAGGGGTTTCAAAATTATTCCAATGGGTCACAAATCCATAACTCTCCTCTAAGATAACAAAATCTTTCTTCACTAAGGGGTTTTGTAAATATGTAAGCTAATTATTCTTCAGAACAAATATAATCAAGAAAAATGTCATTATTAGCTACATATTCTCTAATAAAATGATATCTAATTTCAATATGCTAGTTCTTGAATGTTGAATTGGATTTTTAGTTAAGTTTATTGCACTAGTGTTGTCACATCTAATAGGAGTTTTATCAAGTGTGATACCATAATCTTCAAGTTGTCACTTAATCCAAAGGATTTGAGCACAGCAACTTCTAGCTGCGATATATTCAGCCTCAGCAGTAGATAATGCAACCAAATTTTACTTTTTGTTAAACCAGAGATTAAGTTACTTCCTAGAAATTGGCATGCACCACTTGTACTCTTTCTATCTAATTTACAACCAGCATATCAGAATCAGTATAAGCAATCAAATTTAATGTTGAGTCTCTAGAATACCATAATCCTACATTTTTAGTTCTATTTAGATATCTAAGTATGCAATCAGAATTAGTATAAGCAATCAAATTTAATGTTGAGTCTCTAGAATACCATAATCCTACATTTTTAGTTCTATTTAGATATCTAAGTATTCTTTTTACTGCAATTAAGTGAGATTCTTTAGGTTCATATTGATATCGTGCACATAAGCATACTGCAAACAAGATATCTGGTCTACTAGCTGTTAATAAAGTAGTGAACCGATCATACCTCTATAATATTTTTGATTAACAGGCTTACTATCTTCATCTTTATCTAACTTGCATGACTGACTCATTGGTGTTCCGAAAGGTTAGATTGTTCCATACCAAACTTCTTGAGAATTTATTTTGTGTACTTTGTTTGGTTGATGAAGATTCCCTCTTTTTCTTGTTTGATTTGGAGTCCAAGAAAGAAGTTGAGTTCTTCCATCATGCTCATCTCAAATTCACCCTGCATTAACTTAGCAAATTCTTGACACAAAAGATCGTTAGTAGCACCGAATACAATATCATCTACATAAATTTGTACTACCAATAAATCTTTATCTTTTTTTTTCAAAATAGGGTTTTATCAACATTTTCTCTAGAAAAATCATTTTCAATTAGAAATTTACTTAATCTATCATACCAAGCTCTATGTGCTTGTTTTTAAACCATATAGTGCTTTGTGTAATTTAAAAACATGGTTTGGAAATTCATGATCTTCAAAACCTGGGGGTTGTTCTACATAAACTTTCTCATTTATAAAATCCATTTAAAAAGCACTTTTAACATCCATTTGAAATAAATTAATGTTCATATGACATGCAAATGCAAGTAATAGTCTAATTGCTTCTAATCTAGCTATAGGTGCAAAAGTTTCATCAAAATCAATTTCTTCTTCTTGATTATATCCTTTTGCAACTAATCTAGCTTTATTTATAATTACTATGCCATTTTATCTAATTTATTTCTAAATACCCATTTGATCCTATAATTGAATGATGTTTAGGTTTATCTACTAAGGGTCCATACATTATTCCTAGTAAATTGATTTAATTCCTCTTGCATAGCTAACATCCAATTACTATCTTTTTCTGCTTCTTCAATAGTTTTAGGTTCAATTTGAGTTACAAATGCAAGATGATTATTGATATTTCTCATTGATGATCTAGTTCTTACACCTTGAGATGGATCACCTATAATCAATTCCTTTGGATGACCATAAGCATATCTCCAATCTCTAGGCAGATCTATATCATTATGAGTAGTATCAATAACCTCATTCCTAGGAGAATCATCACCTTTGGCTTCTTGTTCATGATCTGAAGATACATCTATATTTAATTTTTCAATGTCTCTCTCAATTAAGTTTGTATCTTCCTCATCATTAATCTTTTCTGAACTTGATGCTAAAGACTCATCAAAAACTACATGAATGGATTCTTCTACAATTAAGTTTTCTTGTTAAATACTCTATAAGCTTTACTAGTTGTTGAATATCCTAAGAATATGCCTTCATCAGATTTTGCATCAAATTTTCCTAAATTGTCCTTACCATTATTATGAATGAAACATCTACAACCAAATGCATGAAAATAACTAATGTTTGGTTTTCTATTATACCATAGTTCATAGGGAGTTTTTCTTAAGAATTGGTCTTATTAGAGCTCTATTTAAGATGTAACATGCCGTGTTTATGGCTTTGTCCAAAAGTATTTTGGGAGTTGGCTTTCACATAGCATGGTACGGGCCATGTCTTCTAAAGTCCTATTTTTCTTTCTACAACTTCATTTTGTTGGGTATCCTAGGTGCAGAGAAGTTATGATGAATGCCATTTTCAACACAAAAGTTTTCAAATAGATGATTTTCAAATTCAGTTCCATGATCACTTCTAAGAGACACTATGGTAGTATTTTTTTCATTTGTGACTTTCTTGAAGAATTTCAGAAATATCAAGAAAGTCTCATCCTTGTGAGCTAAAAATAATACCCAAGTGAATCTAGAATAATCATCTACTATCACAAGACCATATTTCTTTCCTCCTAGACTTGTGGTTCTAGTATGTCCAAAAAGGTCCATATGAAGTAGCTCTAGTGGCCTAGAACTGAAAACAACATTTTTTGATTTGAAAGAAGTTCTAGTTGTTTTTCAAATTGACATGCATCACAAATTCTGTATTTTCAAAATCTAACTTTGGAAGTCCTTTAACTAAATCCATTTTAATTAATTTTGAAATCAAGTGTGTGCTTGCATGACCTAATCTACGATGCCACACCACCAATCTCATTCATATTAGCATTATCAGCAACTAAGCAATGATTACTAGTAGACAATTGTCTAAATCAATTAAGTATACATTGCCATTTCTATTTCCAATAAATACAATGCTATTATCAATGGGATTAGAAGCTTCAAATAAAACTTTGAAACCTTTATCACACAATTGGCTAATGCTAATTAAATTATGCTTGAACCATCAACATATAAAACATTTCAATAAAGGTAGATGGAGTTATTTGAATTTTACCAAGGCCCATAATTTGGCCTTTGCCATTATCACCAAAAGTAACAACTACTCCTCTTTTCTT